>NNCF01129170.1:248948-324459 GCA_002313205.1 Laupala kohalensis
ACAAGCTTTAATCATAGTTGAACTATGATCATATATATGTTACATAGGTTGTCGCTGAGAGAACCTTTGATCATATATGTCATCATATCTTTGATCATATATAAGACATAGAAATATGACCGAGTAATACAGGCCTAAGACATGAAATAAGTCAATACAAATTAACTCTTTTGCCTTCATTAATCTTATAGTATTGCATTGGAACATAATTACATCAGTTTCTCATATTTGTAACATCATTCTCAAGTGTCAAATCAAATATTAAATGCCGTAAATTTTTAGGGGAAGCAATGTTTTGTTTTATATCTTTGCGGAAGGAGGGTTAATTCTTAACATCTATAACGACTAACCTTGAGTGACTGACCCTACTTACATGATAAAAGTTTTCCCTAATGTTAAAAGTCCTAAAGAATGCGGAATACTAACTTCTATGTGTTCCGAGCTAGTTCATAGTTTGAAAACAAATTCTTGAATCATTCCGAATAATATTCTTCATTGTGTTCAAATACTCGCTCGTACTTCTTCAGAAACACCTTGAACAAAAGAGTAACCTCTAGGAAAGGAGGAACACGGACGATGGCTCCAGCGCAGCTCGCGGGTGCTGTATCGCGCTGCGCCGCGCTGCTCTGAGCACCAATTCGCGTAATACGACCTGGCGCTATCTCGCGGGAGCATCAGACATCAATCACTGGACGATATAA
The DNA here is from genome assembly GCA_002313205.1 of Laupala kohalensis. NCBI lineage: Eukaryota > Metazoa > Arthropoda > Insecta > Orthoptera > Trigonidiidae > Laupala > Laupala kohalensis. The sequence goes on from NNCF01129170.1 coordinate 249,650, forward strand.
TCCCCGCCTCGATGGATGCCTACGCAGCACGCAGCGCTATACAGGATTTCAAGCAGCCGACAAGGTATTCGGCGATGTAGATTAATTTCTTTTTCGGCAATACAAATTACAGTCCAGTCCTGATAGTTTGAGTATCGATCTGATGTTCGGTTGAACGCGAGACCCAGTGGATGAAAAAAAGATTATATTCCAGAGTTGATCACCAGGTGAGCATGAACAGTTTATTTTTGAATTTTCGCTGCAGTATATTACAACAGCAGTAAATCTCTATTCATTCTTCTACTAAAAACGTGTGTTATGAGTCAAATACAAACTTATACACTAATAAATATATGCGTGATTCTTAAAAATTCATCACTGTCACTACTGAGGTGAAGGACATGACATTACTGCTATTATGTGGCTAGTTTCATCCAAGTTTACGAACGTTGATGCAAAAGGAATCGCACCTGAGACTCAGATTCAACTTTAAGATACCTCCAATGCTAATTCTTTAGGATGAAATAACAAGTTAACTCTACTTGCACAATGTAAACCATTAGAGAACTTTCAATTTTAAATCATTGTTTTGTTTTTTCTGTTTGCTACTTCCGTCTTAATGAAACTGAGAATATGGTGATTATAAAAAATAATTTATTAAAATTTAAATACGTTGTAGATAAAAGAGGTATCTCAATTTGGACTAAAGCAAACTTTTTAGTTTATTTTTAATACTTTAACATTAAATGCATCACCGGTTAATATGCATGTGAAGAAAGTGATTGACAAATTTTGATACTAGTTCTGTTAATTAAATGAAAATTTCCTGCTTAAAAGAAATCAGCTTGATTTGTCTTTATGAAATATTGTAATATTTAAAAGAGCGTCTACTTGAGTTGTACTGGTATATTTATTTTTCCTATACCAGATGAAAATCATTTCCACAATGATATGAATTCGTGGCGGGAATGGAAAAATTTCCTACATTCTGGGAAGGGAAAGCAGGCATATTCGCAATTGATAGCAATGCAAAACTTAAATGGAAATCCTTATAAGACGCGTTGTTATGTACAGTTATACTTAAAAGTACTAGACGAGAAAATGTAGTCCATTCCTTGCAACCGTTCAATTTTAAGTTTATTATTGATATCCATTAAATGTACAACATTAGTCTGAATCATCATTGTGATTAATTCATATTTAATTTTAAAGTGGGTAGTAATCTTTGAAAGAGACCGAATGGCATCCCTAAACTCACGAAATGGGTTGTGGACGTATTCCTACGAAGACTCGGACGGAAGAATGCATTTCAATAAGCTCAACATTAGAAACAAAATAATAGTAATAATAATATTACAAAGAACGACAAAATATCAAAATACCAACAACTAGCCTTTGAAGTAAAAAATCTCTGGAATGTTCAAGAAGTGATCATAGTGCCTATCATTTTATCTACCCTAGGACTAGTACCCCAATCCCTGGTCGATTCCATTAAAAAAACTCGAAATCAACACCAATATAAAAGTAGATTGCAACACAGCGTCCTTCTGTCCTCAGCCCACATTACCAGAAAGTTCTTGGATCTGAAATTCTCGCTCCCAGTAGAACTTGATTTAAGAATCCACTGCTGAGAGAAAAACCAACACAAGTTGAGAGAACTAAATGAACTAGATAATAATAATAATAATAAAAGTTAAAATAAAATAATAATAGTTAATACTCAATTTTCAGTAAAAATATGAAATTATCATAAAATAATTTAAATCTTATATATTATCATATATTTTTATATTTCCCACGAACTCTAGCGTTAAAAATAGTTTCATAATTTACCATTGCAGTAGTGTTAGAAAGGAATCAGGATAATAATGCATATTTTTATATTATAATTATTTTTATGTATTATTCATGCGTGAAGAATTGACAATCATCTTTATTTAATATACGAGTACCTTTTCTTAATTCAATCTTGATCAATTCTCGAAAGATTTCAAGCATGTCGCTCGACGATCTTCCAACACATTAAAAAAATTGAATTAAAAACACATAATTTATTTCGATGAAAATATTCGGAGTAATAATGCACACATATCTAAGAACCATTTTCAGATTTTTGTTCTCTGGTCAAAAGTGTGTTCTCTAAAGTCGGTCATTGACTAATGATTTATGTATCCTAATCCTGTGCGTGCATAAGGCAAAAAGAGATGAGGTACCGTTCATACTAACCGGTGGCCGGAAATCGAATTTTTCGAGTGTCAAACTTGTGTCATATAGTAAAATTTCAATAAAAAACGTTTTATAAATACACGGAATGTTCAATTTATCGTTTGATTTTTAAAATCCTTTATTCCATGTGCATTATATTCATTTTATAGGGAATACGTTGCACACTGATATATGGTTCACCCTTGCTCTTGCACACTCTAAAGAGTCTGTCGCACCAAACAAAACCCCTTGATCCTAATACGATATTGATGACGAATGCTTCTTACTAGCGTTTCCATCTATCTAGTAATGTCTTGCTGTAGGAGCCATTCCATCTCGGGTTTCAACAAGTTGACCGAGGCAGGAAAACAATCATCGTATAATGACTTACGCGATAGTTTATCTTTGACCATCTGATCCATCTGTGTTCAACTCAAATCTGTCCGGTATTTATTATGAAACACGCGAGAAACTTTTTGTTTTCGCTTCGGTTTTGGCGTTTTTTAGAAATGTATTAAAATTAGAAATGTCTAAAATTAGGCTGTGTTTTACACTAACTTTGTGTACTATCAAATCAGTTATCTCGAGTAATGAATGTAATTCCCATTAAATTCCTATCTTGCATATATTAAACATTATTTATACTCTATTTTAATATGCAGTGGTAATTATATATCTACACCTCTAATGGTATGCAAGGAGCACATGATTTATAACAGCGGGCTGGATTTCTCGCTGACTGTTTAATGATGTAACAATTTAATTTAAACGTAAAAAGCAAGTAATGCAATTAGTGAATTTTTTAGAGCTTGATGGAAACTCGAAGATAATATTTAATTTAAAATAATTTTTTCGTGCCATTATCACGATCTTATTCTTACGCACGAGAGACAAGTTAGAATCGAATCATTAGCATAAACCATTATTTATGACATTTTAAAAATTTAGTGGAGAATAAGATAAAAGTAATAAATCACTACTAAAGAATAAAATCTCCCATGATCTGCATTATGATTTTACGAGGAATGTAACGGTTTGTTATCTCTCACTACAGCGGAAAGTTTTATTTTTCCTCTAAACACTTCCCCCATTTTATAAACTCTTACACTATGGTGACTCCCATGCATATTCCCATAACCCGGACGGTGTTAATAAACTTCTTTCTCGTAAGCTCTTCCGAAAACAATGATAACCCTGTTACAAGATTCGTTACGCTCTGGCGAGAGTCGGGAACGCTCATATTTCATGAGGGCTAAAGCTACCTGGGACGTAAGCTGGAGAGAAGGACTAAATAATCATGAATCGATTGAAGAGCGGCTTTCTTTTCGGAGGTTGGGGCGTGAGGGGTGGGTGCCTATGTGGGGGAGGACTTCAACGTGCGAGGGAGGGAAGCGGAAGCGGCGTCTTACGTCCAGCGGGGAGAGTCGCGACGAGTCCCTGCACTGGTTGTGAGCAGAAGAACACGAGAACACTATGAGCACCGATCGGTAATTGGTATGGTTTTTGATACGGAAATATAACAATACGTAATGTGAAGTTGAGCTGTCAGTTGGAGAACATCAGGAAATGGAAGGATTAAATAATGGATGGCTCTACGAAGTGACGCGTGTTGTCTATCCATTGCGAAAAGTAGATGCAAATTTTCGTGGCGAGGATTCACAGTCTCAGGCGCAAGAAGACGCACGGATAGAAATGAGCAATTGACCGAATGTGGAAATGCCGTTTAGAGGACGTAGAATTTGTTTGGTGAGAACTGTAGCATTCTGGCGGTGAGAAGAGACCACGAAGGGCAAGTAGCAATCGGCGGAGAGAAGAGGAAGAGGACGTGGACGCGCTTGAGGAGACGTCGCCGAGGGCGGGGGAACCGCCTCGCGCTCGCCATGCATGAGTCACCCACAGCGAGCGGCTGCTGGCCAGTGAGGGGCCGGGACGTCGTCGTCGAAGCGAGGGCAGCTCGCAGCCTCTCATCATGAGGGATCCCTTAGTCTGCGTGCGGCATGCGGGGGTGGAGGCGGCAAGCAGCGCTGTTTCCATGGCAACCATCTGGGAGCGCACACCCCGCCGCCGCCGTCCGGATATCGGCGGGGCGCTTGGGCGACCGTTGGTGAAGGGGGCTGGGGGTGGAGGAGGCTAGGGCGGCCGGAGGTCTGAGAACGGGAGAAGCTTGCATTCGCCCCGGGCAGGCGAGCGCCACTCAAATATTCGTGGGCGGAATGGTGGCGCCTTTCACTTCTCCTCAGACAGTGGTGGTCTTCTACCATGACACGGAACATTTCTCGGAAGACATTATATTCTCATACGAGCAGCTGACGGGTCGAAAAATGCCTTATAACATTCCTTTCTCACGTCACAAACTACAACTAGAGCCATGGTAAATATCGAGTAATTTAACTTATCATCCATAAATATTGTCGTTATATGCCCCACGTGATTTGAGGGAGATGTCCTCAGACGTATCTTTTTAAAATCATGAAGTAGTAATCATTTTGTTTTGATAGCTATAATATTTCATTTATTTTAACACCTCTCATGTCCAATGAGTAATTTGCATACATTCATAATAATAGTTCATAAAATAAATGTGGGTGAAATCATTCAATCGTGATAATAATACTATAACATGTTAAGTCTATTCAATTTATTTCCTGGCTCATTTTGTAGCAGATTACATTAGACAATTATTATGGAATATTTTATAAAAGTTGAGAATGATTATTTATTTATCTAGGGAACATTGGTCAGTCAGTGTTGCAAGTGATTAATTTCTGCTTTACTTATTCACATAGGTATGTTATACTTATGTTTCTACGTGTATCGAAAAATGCTTACGAAAACCTTGATGTTATGTTCATTGCACAATCTTGAAGAATGATACAATTGTTTCCATCCTGCGCCAATTTCAGCTATATGAATCCAGCTGAATATAAAAAGAGTATTCTGATTTACATACATATTTTGATTAAATGGTGCTCTCAAAGTCAGTAATTCTGAATCTTCATCGCTATTATGTATTCATTGAAATCACTTGAGCACACAATGGTTACAAAGCAAAGATTATATACAGAGTAGATGCATAAGCCAATAAATTACGTTTTTGAATAATTACAAGAAAACGATACTAGTAACAACTAAGTTGTATGTGAGAAACCTGTTTCAGATAATATGCAAAATGGTTTCAATGGAGACTGAACTCACAGGCGAACAGTCGTAAAAGCCTGTTTTACTATGAACGTGGATGATGCACCTCGTATTAAAGAGTGTCAAATGTCTATGGAAAGAAAAGACGTAAGTGCTAACTTATGTAAATACGAGACATTTACGATCTCCTTTATGCTCAAATAAAACGATGAAGATGAGGTGTGAATAAAAGCGAGTAGTGACCTTTTATGCTGCAAAAACGTATGCGTGAAATGAACGTATAAAATAAAGTGAACAAATGTGGTACGGAAAAGAGAACAGCAAAATAAAAAATGGCCGTAAAGATGACGAATAAAGAAGGAAGATATTTGTTGAATACATTTTTGCATATTTATTATATATGTAAGTGTGTACACTTATAACTGAACAGCATGTTATGAGTACCCGTAGTAAATAATGTAAGTCATGAGACGGTAGCAGAAACGGCATAAATTCACTGAGAGAGAGTTAGAATTTAAGTATTCAGGAATCTTGAGATCAGGGATCATTAATAAACCGAAACCATTAAAATTCAGATTGATACAAGCAAATAACATATTCACTTAACACTCATCAAATACGGAATATGAAACTACGGCATGTATCAATTAAATATAGCAACGAATTCGATAAAAAAGTGAAGATTTGGTCATAAAATATTTATTACACCGATTGTTCTGGAAATCGTTTGTCTCATTCTTCCGATGTTAGTGAGAAACAGTCATACATAAATCGTAATTATCAATTTTGTACAAGACATGCTCTTACTTAAAGACCACATACTTTAAATACATGGAAAAGTAAAATTTCATTCGGTAAAATGTTGTAATTTAGTCAAAATGAGCCACGGTATATATAAATCTCAATAATGTATTAATTTTTGTTATATAAAACTCAATAATGTATATAAATAAGTTATATGGTTAACGCAACGTGTAAAAATATATATTACTAAAAATGTTAAATATGAATGTTACGGCCCCAAATATAGCAACTATATTGTGGAGTAAGTGCATGCACGTATAATACGCACATATATTTCTTTTCTTAAGTTTATTTCTTATTCAGAAATAGAACAAGGATCATAGAAATATTAAACATTTAAATCTTCGAAATGGTGAGCAAAGCAATGAAGAGTTTATTTTAAATTATGCTATTTAAGACGCATAATAAATCCTACCACAGGTTTTCTTAACCCTTCAATAAAATGTATCAATTCGTTCTTTCCCATAATTTTTGTATAAGATCTAAAAACTGGCGTGCTTCACAATGTTAAAATTATTCTTAAATACAAAAAGAGCAATAATTATTTTTCACTGACAATTTTTTTGTAAAAACGTTAAGAGAGAAGTGCTAAAAACGAAAAGGAGTCGCAAAATTTTGCACTCACTGCATGAATATTCGTCAATTATATTTGAGAATGACTTAAATCAGTCGAAGGAACCACGCATAAGCATAGAAGACAAGTTAATGTTACTTTCAAATTAAGATAAAACATGAATAGTTAACAAACGTTTCACTACTGCATAAATCGCGTTTTATTGGGGCAATGCCTATATCAGTGGTCTAAAGAAACAGAAAATATTTAATACCACTCACACTGATATGAGCCAATTAAAGAAAATTGCATTACATGATTCGTACTTCACGAAATAATAAAACCTTTGTTAACCAATCCAATCATGCTTGCTTTATAAAACCCTTTAGCTCACCTGGAGCTACGAATGTCCGTACGCCAAAGGGCAAGTCGTCGTATCACTTCGTTCCCACTGTAAGCATGCTGCGCCGTCCGATGATGGCGGGCCGGCCGGAGGTCCTAACACGTGATGAACAGTCCTGCACAAACACTGGTCCTGCGCACCTGTACGAGTGTCTATGCGGCCGGAACACGGGCAAACGATCACACGCCGGGCTTGGTCCCGACGGACAACTGAGTGGCAAAGTATTCTCCAGCTTATCGTCGCCCGCTTACACCTCCCTTGTGCTTATCATTAAACAAACCACGAGCATTGACACGTCCAACCACGTTTCAAAACCTGAACGTAAACAGTGTTATGTTTACAATATTCCGCGATAACCTCTCATGAATTCTTTTAAGACGTTTTATCAGAGGCTCTGTTCTCGAGTTAAGAACCTTTCGTTTCGAATGCGGAAGCGATGTGTGGGAAGGGGAGGCGATTGCACCAGCTCGCGCCATCCAGACTGCGGCGCCACTCATCAGACGAGGGTGACCACCAGTCCCAAAAATATGTTCGAATCCCTGGATCCTGGAAAAGCGTAAGTTTCCGCATTTAGAATTAGTGTGGCGTTGCACGAGTTTTGGTTGTACCTGTAGACGTTCTTCGGGGTCTCCCAAATGGGCAGAGCTGGTGCCAATGCGACGAGGCTAGTGAGCCCGCAACACAACAAAATATGGGGTTAAAAGAACAAAATTTATTACACTATTGAAACGAAGAAAAAAAAAATCACATGCCTAATTAAGAGTTTTCAGGATTAAACTGTGATAAAAGGTTAACAATTCATAATAACATCTCTGATCGTAAACAATTATCTACAATAGTAATGTAATGTTTGACTATTTATTAGAGTGACATACAATTATTGTCAGCAATAACTCTCCCGTTGTGGAAAAGGGTCACCGCAAAGATAATTTCTCACTGTCGGAGATCCTTCAGAAAATTTTGCGACATGACCCACAGACTGTTGAGAGGTTCTGGCCTTCTTTCTGTAAATATCGTTACACACATGGAAATCTAGTTTATTATATAATTCCATAAACAATTACACATAATTCAGAACCATAAGGAGTTTTCATGAAAATAACTACATACTTTGTTAACCCGCACCTATTCTCAGCTTGTGTGTTGTTCAAACAATACAATCATGGTAAACTATTGTATAGAATATGGTGAGATCTTTTAGACTCTTGAACGTGAAAATATTTGAACGTAATTGGCTAAATTAGAAAGATGAGAGCTAAACTGTTTTTTTTTACGTTTTCTTAAAGGACTTCGATCAGAAATGTATCAGTTTCTAGTTATAATAATAAATTACTTAATTACGAGGAGAGTCTCGAGCAACCTAGACTGCTCTTCTTTAATCAATTTGAAAATATTTTTATTCTAAAGGAGTACATAACGGCACAATAAAGTGAAATATGTGGAAATTTATTTTTTATTTTTTAGAGAAATATTGCACACTGATTTTTCAGTGTCATTCTTCGAGAAATCGACAAATGCCTGAAATTTGAAAAAGAATATATAAGAATCACAGTACAGAAATGTGATAAGTGTCCCGAAAGTAATACTCTCCGAATAATAATAATAATAATAATAATAATAATGACAATAATAATAATAAAAGTAATAATAATAAGAATTATTATTATTGGGGGTTCTAGAGTGACAAAATCAGAGGCCTCATCAGAATCAGAAAAAACTAGAATAACATTATGAAAATGTTTCAATTCCCATGTAATGACTGACTTCCTTCATTATTCATTAAAATATTCCTTGTGTGGTTAAACGAATACCATATAAGTATCACAGAAATCTATTTAGAACATTTTAAATTGGAAAAAGACGTCTCAAGTTGATTTCATTTTATTCTAATTAGGATCTCATTTCTTTGTATTCTTTGAACTTTGATTTTAACGCCAATCAGTTCCCTCTATTTTCTATTGAATGTTTATTTTCTAAAACTTCGCAAACCAAAAAATGGAAGTCCTCATCTGACGCATAGTTAAGTAGCAAGGTTTCAAAAACAGTTATAAGTCACGGTACAAACGAATTACTGTCGATACTATTCAACCTAGGAACCCAGCACGGGGAGCAAAGACTGAGAAAAAAACTTGATGAGATCTAATAATAGGGACGTCCAGTATTCGGAAAGTCGAAATTCAATCTCATCTTCCAACAAAAGTACATTTCAAAGGATGACTACACTGATTGTAAATGACCTCAATATTCAGCCGTAATATCGGAGTAGTACTCATTTCATATGTGTAACTAAGCACTGATCTTGAGAAGAAGGCGAACCATCTGAGAAAACCTGCTAAGAAGTTATGTGCCACCGAACTGCTGTCCTAAGGCTGCATTCCCCTCAAAATACGAAATATACTAGAGAACAAACCTTGGAAATACCTTGTCCTTCTGCGGAATTTTTCTCTCATTTCACTCGTTTCTTTCGTTTTACTTTTCATTAAGTTAACGGAGTTATTTAGCTGACCTGGTGACATTATGCGACACTCTGCGCCAAAGATTGGCAGGTTCCAGTCCAACATGAGACGTGGATGTTAGTGAAGGTAGCTTCATTATCCTGCCTGCCTCACTCATCATCATCCTGCTGTAACAAGGTTGACAACTGCAAGGGCATGCGGTCAGAAAACATTTTTTTTTATATTTACAAAAAATACATTGATAATTAATTTTTGATGAGTGGTAGTATGACTGGTTGTATGGTTTTGAGTGAGTTCATGATCGGAGCCTATTCCCCTCCCCCTCCCCCACTCCATACAAAGCAAGAGCAGTGTAAGCGAATGTTAAGTGAACTGAAACAAGTGACCGAACAGCAGGAAACAGTGTCTGAGACTGCTTTAAAAAAGGGAGTGAACTTCGTGCTAAACAAACAAAGAAATCTCGCAATCAATTTTTTTCGCAATTTCAATACTGTTCCTTCTCCACGTATAAGAGAAAGTAAAAAACATGCGGTAAAAGAATTGTCAAATAGAATTCATCTCATCACCCTTCACACAATCCAACCTCAAGTGCAGATGGGAAAATCACAGAAAAGGAGTTTTCTGGTTTTTGACCCGATTAAGGAATATTTGCACAATTGTGAATAAATTATTTGTACGTACGTTCAATGAAAAGTTGGTCTGATAATGTGAGAAGAGTATCGTTAGTAGTAGTATAGTAGTATGGACGTAGAAGATATTGGAGATCATGGAAGATCTTTGATCCATATAAATGAATATTAATTCTAAACAGATAATATTAAAATGAAATAAGAAGTGGAAAAAATTGGGAACGTGGAAACTGAAACTTTTGGTAAAAAATATTAAATTTCAGACGCATTGAGTGGGACATAGCGTACATTAGTATAAGTACTGACCACGGGAACATAAAAAAAGTAATAGTAACATATTGGTAGCAGGCGTGAGTGAGTTATGTTAAAAGGAAGACAACGGGAGATAAAAATGTTGAGATCTGTATGGATGAGAACATATAATAATAGTAGCGAACTGTGAGAACCTGACAGTAGTAGCGAACTGTAAGATATATTACAGGGTGCGCAAACAGTATGGGGGTCACATCTTTCGAATAAGCTCACTGTGATCTGGGAACGTTTTATTGAGTTCCAAGAAGCGGACTGTGAGATAATATAGAGTAAACGAAGTTTCATGTGATGATACTAACGGAAGGATCTACCACATGGAACCAGGAATAGAATGTGAGAAAGAATAGTCCACAATTGCTGGGAATAAAACTAAGCAAATTTATGGTAACAGAATGGTGAGTAGAAAATACAAGAGTGGAAAGCGAGAATAAGAATACTATAGACTCGCGAGGAATGAATGGTAGAAATAATAGTTACCCAAAAACAGAACGCATTGTAATTGATTCAAAGCAAAAAACTTATGAGAACAATAAACTAAACAACGAACTAGAGCGAAACTGTCATATTTCGATCACTTCTTCACATGTCATGACGAAGAGAAGTTAATGTTTCGTGCCGCATCAAAGTCTATACCTTCCTCCCCGCAATTACTCTCTTGGCCCACACAAATCTCAGCTCGCTCGCCGAGAGCACCTGCCCCCAGGAGAGGAGCCCCACAGGCATCCCTCCCCAGCGACCTTCCGCTCCCGTCTATCCGCGCGCGAACGTGATGGCGTGCCACGGTCGTTCCTCCAGTGTTGTGGCGGCACTAACATTGATGTCACCCACCGCGGTAACTCAATGTGTCACCCCCTTTCCACTACTCTCAACTCTCCACCTCCGATCCTTTCAACCAAGCAGGCTGTTTAATATCTTTGTTCGTGGGAATCTCATGATTTTATATCTTCCACGTTTTGGTGAAAATGTTTTTAAGAATTTTCTATATTTTTCTTTGTATTTTCCTGGTCTGCAAAACAAAACTTAACTTTCGATAATATATCATTCACAATAATATTATTGTTTCCCAATTTTCTGAAAAGTTCTTGTTTTCGAAATTTCGTGTTTCCGACTTTTTATGTCTGTCTCGTTTAAACGTGGATCGTCATCGAAAAGAAAGAAAATATATTTGAGACATGCGTCTCGACATAAATACTTCAACAAGCAAACGCCCTCACCTAACTTCAAAAGAAGCTGATGAATCCCGCTTTGTCATAAAAATTCGGCGGGTCGTGTAATAAGTACATGCGGAATTAAGAAAGTTCCCCACTTTATATAGAGAAATCAATAATGTGTTAATTCCGGACGTTTACGCAGTATAGCATGCAGACTAATTAATAAATTCGGTGACCATGTGAAAACTCGAGCCCTCCTGCCTTGAAAGTCTATTCTTGACATTGGGGAACCCTCTAATTCAAAATGAAAATATGAATTTATGCAGCTATATAACCTCAGGTTTAATGCGGAAAGATTTAAAAAATTGCACACATTTTATAACGGTGGTTAAAACTTCTGGCATTTCAGGAAATGAACAACTAAGTAAAATTTGAAGGTATTAAGAAAAATTTATTATTCGTGAAAGAATTTACTCTAGCACCTCATAGCTTTAGTGGTAGCGTTCGACTAATTTCTGGAAGTTAACACATTTACTTTTAATACAGGTTTATTCTGACTTTGTTTTTCATTATACATCTGGAACTATTTATTTAATTTTTAAGTTGAAAATGACCTAATGACGGACAAATTTCCACGAGACACTCAGTTCTGTTCGGTTGCGTTGTGGTTAAAAAATGAAAGAGGAAAAAAAATACTGGGTCTTATAATAAGTTATGAAAGAACACACATATTTTATATACATATATATGTATATAATTTATTCTTCACCTTAAATGTCGTAGATCCTAGTTCTATTAAAATCGAACAGTGATAATTTAGGAATATTTTAAATATACGTAGAAACACTTATTAAATATGCATAGTAACCTTGTATCATACACAGAATCAACACTAAAAAAGAGCAGAAACAAACAAAATTCCAACAATAAAAATAAATTTTAAACTTCACCCGTGCACGCCCAAAGCTCGGATCAAAAATTAGGAAGAAAGGTATCACTTCCTTTACGTAATCTTTTTACCTAGATGGCGTAGCAAGATCGGAAAAGTACGTAGCCTCCAGCGCTACGCGCAGGTTGAAGGACATGTATCCCCAATACATGTCTCAACGAATTCCTCATCTTCAACAGAGAAGTAACACGTTCCTTTGACCTTTGCGATAGGTTCTGTAAATCAGTCAGTCATAATGTCACTCTTATCTTCGTTACGAATGTTACGTTCGTTATAAAATTTGCGAACAATATACATTTACTTTGTAGATTCTAGCCCTCGAGAACAGGGAATCATGTTAAGGATTTCTTCTCTTTATTTCGGGTGGAGTAAGCAAAAATATTTGCGTGATGATAGGTATTTAGAGTCACTATCTCCACATCAAACCTTTAATTAACCTTTCTTTTACGCTTACACCCTCCCACATAATTTATTACGTAATTTATAAATAGCCACAAAGATACCAATAGATTCAGCATTAAGTTTCTTAATTCCAGTTGGTCATACGGACAATCAATCCCGGAAAATTACTTAATGCCTGAATAAATTAAGAATCAAGTATTTTATAGTCCATATTTTTGGGTAGGAGACGTGATTCGGGAGAAATTTAATAGACCTTGTGTCCTTGCATGTTTTAAGGTGTGATATACATTTGAATAACAAGTTACTGTTTCTACGGCAGTAACCATTTTGCTATCTGATGTGGATGATGACATGTCGTTCACATACAATAAAAAGAGTATAGGGCCGAGAATAGAAATTTGGGGTACTCCGCTAGTAAGTGGCTTTGTTTCTCAGAGACAACGCTGAAGTATTTTATTTTTAGTATAGGATATTAGACCTGTTGATATCTATCTTTTAAATAAGAAGTCAGCCATTGATGTGGAAGTCCACGAATGCCTAAAGAATGCAATTTGGAAAGGAGAATTTCGTGATCGATTGCTTTGGATAAGTCAAGAAAAACACCCTGAGGATTTTCTCCACGGCCAAGAGATGTGGTAACATCGTTTAAGAAAGAAAATATGGCGCTTGTAGTGGAAAAGGATTTTCTAAAACCGTGTTGATCGTCAGAGATAATGTAATTATTTAATAAAAAATCTAGAAGACGCTTATAAAACAATTTTTCTAGGATTTTTGAGAAAGTGGGTAGTAGAGATATTGGTCGGTAATTTCCAATATTAAGTTTGTTTCCTTTCTTGTGTAAAGGTTTCACTTTAGCTCTCTTAAATATTTTAGGAAACACCCCTTCCGATAAAGAACTATTAAAAATATTTATGAGTGGATTTAATATAGCATGGGACGAAAATTTAACAATAAACTCAGGTATATCATCTACGCCTGTTGAAAATTTGTTTTTTAATGAGCTGATGATTCTCATGACTTCACTGGCGTTAGTTTCGGAAGTGAACATAGAATTGGGTATGTGGGTGGATATAATTGGAGGACATTGATTTGGATATATTGAGTTCGTTATTTTACCTACTTCTGAGAAGTAAGAATTAAACAAATTTGGGATGTTCCGAGGATTTGATATGATTTTGCCATCGTTTAGTAGAAATATGTTTTCTTCGCGATTTTCAGAAGTTGACGTGTAATTTTGAACAATGTTCCACATGACTTTCATCCGGTTGTTCGATTTTAGTACCTGCCTGTCGTTTTCCATAACTTCAGCTGTATAGAAGTCGAAGATTTTTCGAAGAATAGTCTTATATTTACAAAAATCATGGAATTCGGGTGGTTGGTTATAGAGTTTTGAAAGATAATATAAACGGCGTTTGTGTTTTGAAGAAATTCTTATCCCTTGGGTGATCCATCTATTGTGTTTCTTTGTGTCAATTAACTTGTGTTTTATGGGAAAGCTAGAGTTGTAATGTTTTAGGAATGTTGAGATAAATACATTGAATTTGTCGTCGGTGTTTTGGCAATTGTAAACATCTTTCCATGTTTCTTCACGCAAATAATTTATAAATATCGATTGATTTGTGTCATTTAACTCTCTTGAAAACTTGTAAAGGATTTTAAGTGGTTTTAGTTTATTATTAATAGTCAATACTTGAGCAAGGTGATCGCTGTATACGGCGATAAACACTTCAGAGAAATACGAGATTCCATTGTTGACGATAATTTGTCATCATGTCTAGCAATGTTTGAGATGAACCGGAGAGGCGAGTGGGGTCGTTTATCGTAGTAATAAGGTTGAAGGAGTCGATAAGATTCTTCAATCGATTAATTGGTGAATGTACAGAGTCGGATGTACTCAGGAAATCGATATTGAAATCACCACATATAACGATAGATTTAGTAGATTTGTGTATGATATGTTCTAAAACAATTTCGAAGTTCCGAAAAAATATGTCAAGATCAGATTGAGGAGGTCTATAAATACACAAAACAGCAATACCGGTGTCGGTCAGATTAACTGCAGAAAATTCGAACACACTATCTATGCAGAAGTTCTTGTAGCCTGGCAGTGGAGAAGATAAAATATCATTACGAACGTAGATACACGTACCTCCGTGGGGATTTTTTCCTTTAAAATTTTGCCGACAGTAAGAACTTGCTAAATAATAATTAGAAATATCAGTATCGTTGATGTTGTTAGTTGAAAGCCAATGTTCTGTGAGGCATAGCAAATGGAATGGATTTTCATGTACCAGAATTTCAATGTCTGTCGATTTGTTTGAAAGGGATTGGACATTATGATGAAATATATTTATTTTATTTTCGCAAAGAGTTTGTGATTCACGGTAAATGGAATCGACGTTAGATTGCGGAGATGAATTTGTATTCAGTAGAACTTTTAGTTCCGGATCAAGCCCGCACACTGCACCCGAACGCGATTGTCACTTTCGAGTACCACATCGTACTCCTGAGCGCAAGTTGTAACTGTGTATGGGGGCGGCAGGAGGAATAGATGAGGACGTGCGAGATGAGGAAGCAGTAGGTGAAAGAACGGGGAAGGGAGAAGAAATGGGTGTCGAGATAGAAAGAGGAGATGGTGATGAGGTAGGAGCAGGAGGAGGAGATGAGGTAGGTGCAGGAGGAGGTGTAGGAGTGGGTAGTGAGACAGGTGGATGATGTGAGGTCAGATATGAAGCTAGCAGAGAACCGAAGTGATGTTTCCCAGACGGTCTCGGATGTAAACCGTGCTGGGTAAAGTCCTTGGCAGTCAGATGTGGTTGCAAATTTAAAAAAGGGGGTTTTGTGCCTTCCAGGTGATGTTTTAAGGAGATGTTTGCCAGGGTTATTTCGTGGTTTATTTGAGGAACGTTGAAGCGTGGAGGCAATCTAGAAAGTACTATGTTTGTGTGCTGAGAGGCCATTTTTAGTTTTTGTAGATGTTCAGACGCGTTGAAATGACCACCCAAGTTAATATCGTTCTGCCCACTTTTGGTGATTACTGTGTCCGGCTCTGTGAGTTTTTTAGTGTAGGTGTCCAGTTCTCGAATAAATTCAGCCAAACGAGCGTTTTGCTAAAAAGAAACCGGAGACTGAGAACTGGCTAGGAAGCAATCCACGCAAAACGGAGGACATCTGACGACCGTGCGTATCAGCTAACATGAGCATGTTTGATTTCTGCATGAAGTGTTGGCTTCATCTCTGGGTAGCACTACTTTACGTGGTTTTGGGTGGCTGTGCTTACCAGTGCGTGGTTTGTGAATATGTTTGGGTACTGGACGGGAGGGGATGAAACGAGTAGGTAAGGGAGGAAACAGGGACATGTCATCTAACACACTAAACATATTCTGATTGAAGAGTTGTGGTGGTGCATGAGTCGTTGGTCTAACCGGGTGATAGCAGTTGGAAGGACGACGAGATTTCCTGACTGTAGTCTAACCGCCGATCGTGTTCTTATTGACCTCTTCCAGCGCACTGATCCGTGTGTCAATATAATGTACCAAGTCATTGTACGCCTTCTGAAGTTCAGCTTTGAATGAGTTGAGGAACGCAATAGTGTCCATTGTCCAACGAGTTGAGGAATGCGATAGTGTTCATAACTTAACGGCAAAAGCAAATGAGAATTCACGAAAACTGACAACTAACACTGAATGAAGGATATTAGTGTAATAATATATTTATTACTACGGAAGTTACAAATGAAATATTAAATAAATTAAATATACAAACAAACCGACGACAAAAATGATTGAAATAATTATTTAGGTCGACCATTGGAGGTTATTTAATTCGACAATAACTACTCTATATTATGTTAAAATGTAAATAAATACGAAAGAATCAAGAAAAACGAATTGTAAAATGATGTAATAATTCTATGAAATTATGACGACGAAAACTTGGGTGAAACAATAGGGCAGGGTTTCTTTGAAAGTTTAATTATTATATGATAGAATGTCCACGAGAAATTCTAAATACACCCTAATGTTTACTCCTTATGCACCAAAAACAAAATTAATGATTCCGTTTGTACTTACGTAAACTTTATCACACCTTTGAAAACCACTTGAATGAAAACAATACAATGTAAGTTAGGCCCTTTAGGTTTGATAAACCTTAGGAAAAGTTTTTGATGTTTTTTTTCCACTTACACACAAAACACACAAATTTTACACTACAAGAAAGGTAGGAACTAAATGCAATAACTTAATCACAAAAACTTGAGAAAAATAAAATAATTATGAATATTATACTGAAAAAATATAGAGAGATTATTCACAACCGTAGCTAACGCCAGGAGCAGGCTAGCAATAATCTTTTAGTATTTAGTGTACATCAAGCTTTTTGTTTTAACTAATTTTTGCTCAACACGCATGCATAATGCATGATTTAATTTTGAAAGGTCTGAAAAGTCATTCAGAACGTAAAGATGTGATAAAATCGACGATGACGACTAATCGTTTGAATGGGTTGAGTTTACTGAGAACTGGTAAGAAATGATTTAAGTTGGATGTGATTAATGGAATTGCAGAGAACCTCGTAAGTTACTTTTTTAATGTAATATATTATGCAAAAATCAATTAAAATTATTTTTTTATAATAGTTTGATTGAAATAATTATTGGATATCCCCCCTCACACAAAAATGTGTTTACGAAGTTAAGAGAAACAGAAATGAAATTGTGTAAAATATGATTTTAAGTTGGCAAGTATGATAGGACGAAGATGGATAAGGACGAGACACATGGGAATTAATATACTACTTTTTTATTGTAGTATTTGTAAATGGGAAGTGTAGGGTGTTATTGAAGCCTATCTACATGGACCGATAGGAGGTAGGAGTTGGGTGATAGGCTATTGTTATTAGGAGAGCCAATTAGCTGCGTTTATCAACAACTTGACCCACGTGAAGGTGTTAGGAGTAGTAGTTAGTAATAGTTAGAGTTATTGATATTAGGAGTAATAGGAGGTGGATAGAAGAAGGAGGGTTCTCTTTTCAGTGGCTATATAAACCGGGACATTAATGTGAAAAGCTACAAACTAGGTGATGAGCAAGAACGCTAACACCTGAGTGACCAGAGGGACATATAATACTTGTATACTAAGTAAGGAAATATTTTAAAAAATTGAAAAAGTTTCAACCTAGATGATGTGAATAGGAATTAATAATCCAACATAGTACCCGAACTACCATACGAAGTCTACAAATTTTAAATTTAGCAGGTAGGTTCCTATTAGGGTGTAAACATCGGCTAAGGACCGATTTTACGAAAATTACCCCTAAGGGGGTGAAATAGAGGTTGGAATGTTTCATGTATTATTCCACCATAACTTTAGAGTGCCAGGATCAATTTTAACCAAACTTGATACACAGATTACTGACTATCTTACAATAAGTACTGTGGGTGAAAGACATCCCTGGCACCCCTTGGGAGGGGGTGGGAAGAGGGTAATATGTAGAAGTAATAGAAAACTCCCACTTCATATTTGAAACCATAGTTATTGGTACCGTTGAGATGGACAAGGACGCCCACGATACTTCGTAAGATTACAATCAGTCCTCATTGGAGATAATCTACTGCTAACATCCCTGGGGAAGGAGTGGGAACGGGGATGGATAAAAATAATTTAATAAACGACTGATATTGGTATTGAAAAGATTGTCCATATGACGTAGAAGAGCAGAGTCGCACTCTCAATGTCGCTTAAGTACGTGATCACCCCTATGAGGAAATATAATTTTTTGGGAAGGGGTATTAATGTAAATATAGACGAAAATGACATTTTAGTATAGAGATCTTAGGTTTCTGAGGCGCTGAAATTAGTAATGGCATTCCTGAAAACGCCTAAGTTCATAATCAGCTCGTATAGACTCCAGCACCTCTACGGAAGGGGATGCCATTAAAATATAATCGAACATGAGAGATACCAGTGACGAGTCCACAGTTTTCAGTATCGCCGAGTTGATAGTGAAATCCCGATGTCATGTAAGTCTAAATTCAACCTTCATGGAAGAATAAGACCACTAGCGATCCTAGGGAGGGGAATAAAAATGAGTTTATGAGTAAAAATAATTGAAAACTAATTTTGAAATATGACAATGTGGGAGTTGCATCGGATCCATAGCTTTAGGGTTGATGAGGTGTATAATTAAACTACCAACGTCGTTAAGTCTAGATCACGTAGGGACACGGAATTCTTAAAGTTGGGTGATAGGGAGGGCGATCAAAAAGTACCGATATTAGTGTCGAATCTGAGATGAATAATCGTAGTTCCAATGACAATATAATTTTTCAGGCCATATGAGGTACACAACATCCCTAGAGGCGAGGTTTGGGAAGAGCGTGACACGAAAAATTATCGAAAATGTTCCTGTGAGCTGTTTATCACAAAAAAATTATACTGTTCGTCCATAAAAGGTCGTAAGTCTTGTATTTTTTATTTAATTTAGGTTAATTGTTTGATTAACGGATCTAGAAGCATTATGAGATATCTGTTTGTGTTTGCGATTTCTTTGTTCATTGCTTTGTATTTTATTCTTATATGTACTGTATAACAATGTGTTATGTAGTCATTATTCATATTTATATTAAGTCATACCAATGAACATTAACCAACATTCCTTTCATTATTAGAACTTGCGATAGTAATTTTTGATCAAAAGCAATATCTGTATATTGTTGGAAAATATTTCCAAGTTATCTACGACCACAATTCTGCATTGCTTTGCCCAAACAGAAAACTTTCTTGTTGAAAATCAGTCGTGTAAAAAAATGGCATCAAATCCAAGACCAGCCCCTATACCTACCTCCAGGGAAGGGGATGCCATGTAAAACTTATCGGAAATGACGTTCGTGACGAGTTCAGAGTTTTTGGCATGACATAGTGATATCCTGATACACCCCAATACTTTTAAACCACCAATATTAATGAAGAACCTTATCGATGAATATTAATGTAAAAGAATAAAGTTGCCGACGTATTACAAAATTCACGTAAGCAAATCCGCGGGTACTCAGCTAGTAATGTATAAAATAAGTTCCAATGTATGTAGACAAAACAGAAAATGAGATCATAATATGCAACTGCCTTCTTAAGGTATTATGTGTGCGTTGACTGAAGTCATGTTGCCAACTATTCACGAAACTTGGACATATCCACCATAGTAGTTTTTATTAATTAATAATTAATTCTACTGATTTTTTACGTTGGATGAGAACAATTATTTTGTGATTTTAAAACTTGATAATGTATGTAAACTGTCGTTTGACTCCTTCTTTGACAAGGATTGCATTGTCTTCAGTCACGTGATGCGGCTGCCATTTCCGTCAGAACAGTATTTTCCACAGTTATTGGTGAATTATTCTTGAAAATGCCCCGTGAGGTACGAAAATCTTAACGTCATTGCGTTCCTCTTTCCATTTGCTATGTTTTAGCAGGTTTCTTTCGCTATGTTAAGCCGGTACTTTTACCAGAATATCAAAGAAACATGAGCCCGCGAAAGTTTCTCCATATAAGCGCTTAGTAATTTATAGTTAAATAATTTAAAATTTTGGGCTGTAAGGGCATGAAAATTCATCGCCACTGGATAGAGAATGGTTCAAACTATCATTGAAAACATTTTCTCTTGTACCTTAAATGACACGACGTAAGAAATTTAAAAATCATTCTATGGAATGAGCGGAATTTAGAGATAGCTATTGAAAATAAAATATATACGTTCACAAATTGCTGTGAAAAAATTGTGTATTTCGACACACTTTAAAGTAAAAAATGGAAGTAGTTAGAGCCAAAAATATGTGGCTATAAATTGAGATCCAGAAAGGGTAAATCCAACTAGGACCAGAACCTGGCAATGACAAACGCAGGACGAGTCGGACATAATGGAAAAGTACTTTCGTTCTTACTTTCACTTCGAGGCCTGTGTTGCCTATCTTTTGACACCAGTTTCATGGTGCGCGTGAATTTTCCCTCGCTCGAATATAATTTGCTTGCTCTTATTTGCGCTCTACGTTTTCTTCCGTCGAGTTATTGTTCTTTGTTTGCTCACATAACTGTACATTCAGTTTCCAGACCGTGGAATATAGCTCTTGATGCGAATACCAACGAGGTCTATATTGATAATTTAACAAATGGGTCTGACATTCAATGGTTGAATTCTAAAGCAAAAGCAAAAAGCACATGCAGTTTCTCGCTTTCTAGAAGTAGCAGTCGCCTCTACGCTAGAAAGTTCCAAGTCAGCTTTCAAAATATTACGGTTGATGTGCGGCAATGAGCACTTACTATGATAAATTTATATGAAAGTGCTCTAAATTAACACTTCTCAAGTTACACTTCAAAGTTAAATTGGAATAGAAAATTTCGTCCCGTGGCCCTTAGAAATCATTCTAGAATATTTTGCCCCTTTGAAATCATTCTGAACAAATTTGTGTGCAATAATTCTGTAGCCCCATCCTGGTCTGGGTTTTCCTCCGGTTTTCCTTCGGGTAGAGGCGTATTTTTTATACGGTCTCACATCGCTCTTGCCTAGGTCCGGCCTCTATTGAAATAATAAATCGCGATTTTAGAGTTATTTTAATAGTTATGATATATAAACTTTTTTTCAAATAATCTATAGTTTATAATAATACGTAATTGTGAAATAACTACTTTGTGTTTTATTAAATACAAATTTATTGGTATTCTGTTATATTACAAAACGTAGAGAGGTACTTTTACTTTTTTCTGTGGAGTGTGCTGAAAAGTTAAATTCGCCTCTATCTAAGGGTCCTTGATCGAAATTGATGTGATGGTCCCTTGCTTACTTCCGGAGAGTAAATTAGTTTATTGTCCTCAACATGGTCATACGTAGTTTGTAACTTTTTTTACAATAAATTTATTATTATTATTATTATTGGAACCGGATTAGTTTTGTCTTCCTTGAAATGCTTTCTTCATCGGAAAGGGTGCATGCTACAAAGTTTACAACGGGAATGAAGCAACAAGAGAGGTTGAATCACATTTGATTTGATCATATACCTGAATATTACCTATTACCGCTATACCGCTAAGAGAAGTTAAGAGAAATTTATATTTTTCATGAAAATATCAAGCATGAAATTTGTTTTATCTTCATAATGAAAGTGTTATCCTCACGTTTGGCGGTTTTTTCTGTTGTATTTCTGTGGTTATTAAGGTACGAGTGGGTGTCGATTACCAGTTCCGCGTTTCCAAGGTCGACACGCGGTGCAAAATTAAGTAATGTAAGTACAAATCAAATTAAATAATAAATCTTTACAATGGATTTTGGAGGCAATTCTCTAACTGCAATATTTCGGTTCTCCATTCCAGTCAGTGTAGATTTAAAAAATATTTGTCATATGTTATGGTGGTAAACTATTTTGCGGATGAGAACTCATTAATGTTGAAATAAATAGAATTATTAAGAGTATTAAAATCTTTTTGTCAAGGTCTTAAGTTCCAAATCCTCATGTCGACTATAGGGACATATCATTTTTGACATTGTTTACTACTGCAACTAAAACAAGTTAAGTTAAATGTAGTATTCTTGGTTGAAACTCGATAATATTTAGTTTTAATAATATACAAGGGAAAAAGAAACAAGGGTAAATAATAATTTAAGAAAAATTTAAAAATTCGAGTTTAGAAAAATATATACTATGAAAGAAAAGCTATCAGAAATAAAATAAAGCTTGAAAATAATTTCGGTAATAATTGACATTTCCTTCTTTAAGAAAAGGTTTCGGTCCACGTGGTTGCAAGAATGCGAGGTAACAGTATCACTAAGATTTTGTGCTTCGAAATATTCAGCATAAAGATCCTTCATAAATAGGTAGTAGCGAAGCTGAATCGTTGTTTACTTTCATAGAGTTATATACTTTCATAGTTGTATACTTTCATAGCAGCACGCAAAAGGGATTGTTGATTAAACATACGGTAATAAGTCAAGTTGCAAATTTTCCACTAGAACTTTCGCGTGGAAACTCCCGCACAAAATGCAACCCCAAAATGCAACCCTATTGCTTTGCAATACCTTACAGAATTCATCTCATGATCTTTGAAATTATTGAACACTCGTATATCAATATAATCCTTGTAAACTATGAATTGTATACAAATTACAAAGAGACTGACGCTGAGGACAAAAGAAAAAACAAGTATCTACATAAGAGTACCGTAAATATTTTTCGTCAGTGACTCTTTGAGGTCCTCATTAGCGAATGAAGAAAAGACAGTCTGACACATTTTGAAAATACTGCTAGAGCACTTTTAAAAATTAAATGAGAAACCCAGATAAAATGTATGTAACTAACAAAAACATTTGCAATCACAGAACTTCAAATATTGTCATTTTTCACATTTTCTTGGAGAGCAAACCAGGTGTAACTAGGACTAATACTGTTTTGGGAACTTTCTTTCAAGAGATCATCCTGTCTCACTCGCAGGTTCGATGTGTTGTTCCTTTTCTGTTTGAGAAAATTTGATAAGTACGCTCAATACGTCAGAGGATCCTTAGTAAATACACATTTACATTTTATATTTACGAAAATGAGAGGGTTACCATCAATTCCTATTTAAATTCACAAGTCCACATTTTTTGTTTCCCTGAAAAACAAATGGTAAAATTAATTTTTTTAAACTGAAACTTCTTTATGCGCTCTTGGACCTTCGAGAGTAAGTAACGAAATGCTGCGGTTCTATTACAGGAACGGTGGCTCACATTCGCTTTGTGAGATGAACAATGACGCAGGGACAACTTGAGACTAGCAAGTAGTTTCCGTCTTCGATGTGCGCGCGAACTCTCTATCAGTTTCTCTCTCCGTTGAATTATAAATAATAATAACAACAACTTCACAAGTGATTTTTATTACTTAAGAGACTCCTTATTTACGTGCGTTAGACTGATGAGTTGGGAGAAAATTATTACACAATGCCACCAATTTTAACTGGCGATTTTAATATCAAAATCGCATCGGGCGATGTGCAACCTCTTGTAAAATTCCTCCAAGACAAATTTGAATTACAAATGAATAATAATCAATATGAGCCTACCACAAGTTACGGCACAGAAATCAACGCATTATTCTCCTGTAATTTACGTTCAAAAACAGATATTTCTCATTTTTCTTATCATCGGCCTATTGTTTTTTCTTTAGAATCAAGCACAGTAAATTTTTATGTATCTGATAGTGAAAATAACTTTGAATAACAGCAAAGTAAAAAATTACTTGTTTGACAGTAAATTTATACATTTATTTGTTTGTACGTAACTACGCATTCAAAATCATATCGAGTTATTTGTGAAAATCTATAGAACTGACAACAAACATTATACTAATGTACATCGCTGAGAAGTTCCACTTCTGGTGTGTAGTCCACCAAGTACACCCACTTTTATTCACAAAAGTTCAAATCAGAAAACTAAAAGTTACAAGCCTTTTCCTTTTCTTGTTGTTCTAATGAAAGGAANTTTTATTCACAAAAGTTCAAATCAGAAAACTAAAAGTTACAAGCCTTTTCCTTTTCTTGTTGTTCTAATGAAAGGAACTATATATCCGCACAAAACGTTCAGCGCAGTATGGTGTGCTATTAAAGAAATCCAATAAAAAGAAAATATTAACCATTCAAAATAAATTAATTTATGTCAAAGAAACGTGTCTATAGCACAGAAATAACGTGAAATATTTGACCTGATATTCCAATGAGGAATCAAAAATGTTTCTCTTTCATCTTTAAGAAAAAATGTTTCTGTGAGAAGTTCGAATTCAGTTATCGATGGATAAGAGTGCAAATAGATTTTCCAACTTTTATCAAGTTTCCTGCTAAATAAAGAATAAATCACGCAGAACATCCTTCCATTGAAATTAACATACTTGCCATATATTCTACAAATAAAAACCAAAAGATGTGCTAAGTCCATTCTAATGTTATCACATTTCTCCTGCTGTATTTACACGGGTGAAATATTAGCTTAACGAGTCTGATCACGCATAATACGGACGAAACATCTTTATATGTGCTCACAGCATATGTGTCACATGTGTACCGTTATCCCTTGTATGGGGATCTCTCTCGTGTCTTCTGGATTGCTGGCCTGGATGGGATTATTGTACACTGGTGGAAGGAAAACCGGCATCGTAGCGGTCAACCTCTGCGATCAGTGCAAGCAATCCCGAGTTCAATTCCCGACTTGTCGCTATTTTCATCTGACCGAAGTTCTCACACGTCTTCTCCACATGAAAATATATGGAAAAGTGAATTGAATGAAAATCAAAAGAGTTCAATTTTTATCCTTTGGAGAGTTCATTAACTATGCAATATATATGAATGGGGCAGAAAAATGAATATTTAGGGCTAGAAGATAAATTGGCAGGTTTGATGACGATAAAGATTTCATCGTAAAATAACCTACCCTTAGGGATCTATTGGGTAAAACTGAAAATACTTTATAACAGGCGACACCATAGAGCATTTTGTCAAGAATGTTATATATAATAACAATACACTGAAATATTCAATTGTTCGTTATTGATTGTTTCAAGCTTTTTCTTAACTTGCCTTGTTCGTACTAACACTCCTGGAAAATGAAAAAAGAATACCACGAACAAAATAACTAAGAAATAAAGTTGCACAGAACCCTACGAGAGGGCAGTTGATCTAAAGCGCAGCGCTGCGAACAATCCAGGAATCGCGTATCAGCCGTGGAATGTTGCAAGTTTCGCAGCAGTTGCTGACCTTCTGAGCCAGTAGCAGCCAGTTTGCCTTGCCAAACGGACCTCCGTCTGTCTGCAACATTATTAGCATGCCGCGACAGCGTAAACGTGTAACATTTGTGCAATTGAGGAGTTTGAGCGAGGGCGTATAGTGAGTCCTCAGGAGGCTGGGTGGTCATACCGCAGAATTGCGCAACACGTGAGGCGAGAGGTCTCCACAGTGCATCGATGTTGTCGTTGGTGATTAGTAGAAGGTGCACGTGTCCATCAGCCTGGGTTCGGACAGCTACGACGCTCAGATGCACGCCAAGACCGTCGCATCTTACGAAGTGCCGTATCGGACCGCACCGCCACTTCACAACAAATTAGGCGCACTGTTGCTCCGGGGATGTCAGCGAGAACCATTCGCAACCGTCTCTGTGAAGCAGGGCTAGAACATACGTGCCGTTAGAGCGTCTTCTGCTCACACCCCAACATCGTACAGCTCGCCTCCAGTGGTGTCGCGATAGGTGTTTATGGTTGGATGAATGGCGACTTGTTGTCTTCAGTAATGAGAGTCGCTTCTCCTTTTGTGCCAATGACGGTCGTATGCGTGTGTGGCGTCGTGCAGATGAGGGCCAACGTCTGGAGTGTATAAGATAGAGACACACAGGGCCAACACCTGGCATCATGGTGTGGGGAGCCATATCTTACAATGACCTTTAGTGACCGTAGAGGGAAAATTGAACAGTGCAAGGTATATCTAAAACATCATTCAACCAGTCATGCTACCGTTCGTGCACCACCAAGGCGATGTCCTTTTCCAGCAGAACAATGCACGTCCACATGTAGGCCGTGCCACCCAACATGCTCTCCAAGGTGTACGTCAACTACCCTGGACAGCACGATCCCCAGATCTGTCCCCCAATGAGCATGTTTGGGATTGGATGAAACGTCATATTGCGCGCTCTGCAAGACCGGTAGGACATCTGTCCCAAATGAGGCATCAGGTATAAATTTCATGACAGGCCATTCCGTAAGACTATATTCGTCACCTCTACGATCGTCTCCGTGGGAGATGCAGTCTGCATTGCTGCAAAAGGAGGGTATACAGGGTACTAGTTCTGAAATTTCGCACGTTCTGTCGACTATACTCACATGCGCATGACTCTGTCGTTGTGATCGTTTATTGTATACGTCCCCGTGAATGTATCAATAAAATTTTCTTCTGGTGGGTTCACGGATTCTTGGTATTCTCTTTTCATTTTTCAGTAGTGTATGTTGTCCTTTCGTTTCAAATATGCTAATTGATATTTTGGCCACTTCCAAGTTTCCGATCGAGCTTAAATTTTACAGATATTTGCAGTTTCCAAGACAATAGGTGTTTCTCGTATCACTTTACGAAAATCTACCCCTAAAGGTGTGAAATATGGGTTTATATGTACTTACGTTTCAAAATTGGTAATTGATATTTCAACCACTTCCAAGTTTCCAATCGAGCTAAAATTTTACAGATATGTATTCCATGTATGACAATAGAAGTGTCTGGTACCATTGAACGAAAATCTTCCCCTAAAGGGGGTGAAAAGGGGTATGCATATATGAATTTTTATCCCTCCATAACTCTAGAATGCCTGGAGAAATTTGAACCAAGCGTGATGCACAGATGGCTTCCTATCTGATAAAAACCACTGTGGGGATAAAAAACCCTGGGACCTCTAGGGATGAGGTGGGAAGGGGGTGAGGTGTAAAATAATGGCAAATGATAGGACAGTCGAGTTTGTGCTCATTTGACAAATAAATAAACGAATTCTCATACTGAAAAGTATTAAATAAACGTAGTAAAACGTTTTAAAACAAGCTTTTATACTTAAAGTACTGTACTGAAGTAAATGGTAAGGTTCAGTAAAATTGAAAATAAGAGTTGATCAAAAAACAAAAATCATAAAATTTTTTAAAGCTTGAGGGTTTTTTCCAGAAAATTTCAAATAGTATTAGAATTATGACGCTTGACACCTCTTGCTTTTAAAATTTTTGAATATTCATTTTTTGACCAACTTTTCAGGTTATTTTTTTATTTTACAGACCATTTTTATTTCTTAGTACAGTACTATTTATGTAAAAATGTTTTTCTTTAGTTTATTTTATTTATTTAGTTGAGAAAAGTACTTCTACCTCTCTCACTCACATTATCAATTTTGTATTTCCTTGTTTTCGGTTCCTAGATGAAATAAAAGTCTGAATGTCGTATCTTATAATGTTTACTGTTTGATGGGGTGTAGAATGTGATCCAGTGATAGGTGTGGCGGAGCATTTCATCCTGGCACCTAAAAGAAGGAAATATGAAATTGAGGATGCCAGAGGAGATGAAATAGTGCTTTTCTAAACGAATAAACACGTAGAACGGTCAGGAACAATTGTATTTGTCGGAATATCAAGTACAACTATTAACTCTTTATTACATTTATTAATATTTATTAATTATTTAATTACATTTATTTAATTAATGGGATAGAACGTTAAGTGGACTTTTATGAGATACCATAATTATGAATGAACGCGAACGGAATGATTCATGTTGTCCCTAATCTAACACACCATGTATCAAAATGCAATAATAATCAAAAGTAGTAATCTCAACGAAGACTTGCCATTTTAGTGATATCCGAGTATCAAATGCTCACTGTTTCTCATACAATTTCAATAATTAAAGCTGTAATGGTTAGTTCACTGGCGTCCTACTAGGACCTCTCACCCTGAAGATGCTCGCAGGTTGCGGGCGAAACGCAAGTTTTATGCTTCAAGGTCGCGGCTTAATCCCGAAGATGTGTTCGCTTAATATTATGAAGAATACCAACATTATCAACAATACTGCGTAAACCAACAGGAATTTTATAAAACAATAACTTGTTATCACTCAGCAGTAATATTCCCCCGACGGAAAAGTCCTTGCTGCATACTCATTTCTCTTTCACCCACTCTTCCTGAGCTGCGACTAATGGTCCACCGAATGTTAAGTTCCGGAAAGAAAATGTTTAAAATTGGACATGAATAAATGAGAAATTTAATGATGAAGAATATTGAAAAATCATTTAAAACTAAAAAGCGTGAAAGTCAAATTGTCATTTTTTTATATTTATGTACTTATATGCGGATAGTCAGAAGGTCATACCAAAAGGGTTGATGAAGGCGAATATCGAAACGTACCAACTGATTCGTTTGTGAACCATTTAAATGTTTTCTATCTTTGATATAAGTACTTTCTTGCTTTAAGTTTACAAAAAGATGACGTTGGCGCATCCGATTTCAAGATCCCCAAGATAAACATATTATTATTTTTATTGTGAACAAAGACTAAATTTGTGATTTATTTTCTTTTAACATGAATCAGTGCATAAAAAATAAGCAACTGAATTTTCTTCGTCAATTTATTTCACATTAAGAAATAATGAATAAATTGGAAAATATTTTGATGTTATTTTCCAATCTTTTTTCTTTCATTAAAAAACGTTTTTCATCATGCTATACAAACACGTGTATTTTGATATAAAATAAACAGAATTGGAACTATCTTCCTAGCTGACACCCGTAATTTCGAATAGTTTCGTCGTATAGGCTAAGATACATAGTGGTCAAACGTAGTTCAATTTCCTGGCAACTACCGAACTGTTTCAGACAAAACACACACTCACACACATGAAAGATTCAGCATTTTTCGTCAAAAATCTATTACAACGATAACAAGTCTCTCTCTCTAAGGAAGTGAAAGAAGGAAGTGTTTTTACTTTAAGAACAAGAGGAAACTAAACAGAAATGGTTTATTTTTTCTGTTTGTCAGAAATTTGGTCTTCAATTTTCTGATTATATTAAAAACAAGACTTCAGAACAAATATTGGGATACATAACCAGAAAATATTCATTTTAGAAAGCAAAATTTGCCTTTCGCCTCTCGAACTGAATTGCAAAAAGAAATCTTTAAAAGTTTAAACTTGACATAACTATTTCTTTTGTTGGAATTGTGCAATATCAATCAATAATGTGCCAAATACAATCCTAAAGCTGTAACAAAGGAGAATATTTCTTCGCACGAATTTGCTAGTCTTGATTAATTGGCGAATTTAAAACATTCTGACTTTACGTTGCTTGGAACACAGCATGTGGAAATCTTTCCAAATCTTTTCTTTTATAAATATTTGTTAGTATTGTGGAAGATTATTTGTTGTATCCTGTGTATTATGAATTAACGAATCGACTGATTCGTTTTTCATCACGCGGATCAAGAGAGTGGAGTCTAAACGAAATCCGAGGATGGAATTCGGTTTTGGACAAACAGATTAATGAGGCCTGGGGTATATTTTAATTTGGACCGTCTCACCCCTCCACCCTCTTCCAGCTCCACCATTCCTTTCCCAAACTGTAAGTTTAAATAGTATAAGCGTGCAAAAATAGTTTAATACTTTATTTAACATAATAAGTATAATAGGTATGCTAAATGTGTAACTCAAATACTTTATACAACTCGAATAATTTGTAGATATGTGAACAAGAGAATATTTAATTATTCTACAGTTTTTTATTTCACACAAACAATTCTACTCTTTTTCAGTGACTGCTGTAGTTTATCTACTGTCGACAATAATTTGTCAACTATTACAATTATGGATCGTCATATACCTCTACTTAATTTATCAATAATAATAAATCAACAATAATATATCCTTGGGGGTTCTTCTGTGCTAAAACCAACAAATTAGTTAACTTGTCAATTTTTAATGATTTCGAATAAAAATTTGTATTCATATTCTATTGGAGGCCTCTCTAGAGATCATATTTCTTCGGGACTCGGAGTACACTCTCTCTCTTACCCACTCCCCCGCCCCCTCCCCCGCAGTCACGGTGGCATTAGGGACCAATATAAATATTTTGTTTGGATTGGATAAGGTTCTTTCTTGAATCTCGAGTATTTGATTTAATATACATGAAAATCAAAAGTAATGGTTGAGGTTCCCCACACACTGGAGGAGACTGCATCATAGTTTCAGGATACGCCCTCACATTCTGCGGTAATGCCTTTTTTCACATCTGGGATCTTTTCTCCGTGCGAACCGTTCCTTTCTTCGAGACACGTGTCACGGCGTTCGTCGCAGGAATTTCGCATGGTGCGACTGAAAGACATGCCGCCATGGAAATGAAGGTTGTGTCGCGAATATTCCTCCAATGTTACGTCACAAGACACGGGTTTCTAAGAAGTTCATTTACTGCAGCCGCATTATTCGTGTCAGACGAGTTATCTGTGTATACAGTCGTATCTTATCTCTCTCATAACTACCCATTTCTGTGACTTCATCTTCCCAAACGAAGCGGGATACTTCTCTAAAATTCGAAATATATGAAAAACACACATCCAATAAGGAAAGGGACGGATACGGTTCATTGACCTTTGTTTCAACGACATTAAGCAATGCCATGTTACATGAACAGGTAAAGTTTAGAAGTATTGATCAGAATGTTAATTAAATATCATCTTGCTCACAATTGTCTTCAAAATTATCTTAACTTATATAATACCTTTCATTTCTAAAAGAATCCAACGAATACTAATAGAATTTTTTAAATGT
The DNA here is from genome assembly GCA_002313205.1 of Laupala kohalensis. Lineage (NCBI taxonomy): Eukaryota > Metazoa > Arthropoda > Insecta > Orthoptera > Trigonidiidae > Laupala > Laupala kohalensis. Next base: position 280,976 of record NNCF01129170.1, read on the forward strand.
TTTTTTGCACAGTTTTTGTTTTAATGCGATATATATATATACAATACATACAATAATTTTTTAATGCTCTTGCAGTGTCATATAAATAGTATTAATCACAGTATCATGTTTAGTATCCACTATTAGTAGAGTTGTTTGACTGACGCCGTGCTGAGAGAGAAATAACTCATCATGGACAGATAATTATTTTTCCTTGAGCATCAAGACAGCCCCAATAAAAATGACTGTACTATTTGAGACGCCGTACAGCTTATCTCTGTATTCGGAGCATCGTGCATGATGAAAAGTGGTTTCACTGATGTTCGGAAGTCGTAATTGGGTAGGTTTTGCTTCATCCGTTTTTCCGAACCCCTTCGCTTCCGCAGAATTAGATTTTTATATTCACATCACGTCTGTATTACATCGAGTTGAAATTATATTATCCTCAAATGTTCTAAAAAGTAAAGTGTTATTTTATTTATTGATCGCATATTTTAAAAGATAACAGTTCACGCCCTCGTGAACTGAACCTCACCAGTGTACTAATACGCATTAAATGAAAGAGTAAATAAATAAATTCATGAAGGTCAACAGGGAGTAAATATAACCAATTTTATGATATGTTTTCCCGAACAACATAAAGAATAACTTTCTAATTTTGCACCACATTATATTACAATTACATTGACTGGATGAAGATAAAGATTAGATCATAATCACAATTTTTATAGGCAGTACCAACGTGAACGTCGTCTTAATTTTAGTTACAAAACAGGTAACATATCTCCAGACAATATTAAAACCCTTCCGCAGAATATTTTGAAATTAAGATGCTGCTCTGATGGTTTCGTTAAAGGTTGCTCTCAATTTAAAATATTATTATTGACGTGGATTAGCTTTTCCTTTGCATGCTCGGGTTAAAATAACGTCCAATAATCCTCTAAATTGGTACATAGTGCCACTTATTTTGAAAAGCAGTTTACCACAATTTCATTACAAACGATTGTTTTGATATTCACGAACAGCTTAGTATTAGTTTATTTAAGAAATATCAATAATCACGACATTTCCTTATCAGTGGACGTATAGGATTTCAAATAGGGAAGACTTAGACTGAAAAAAAAATTGCGTTTCCCAAAATATGCTGCCTTTCACCACGTGTCTATCTGAGAATTAGGTCACATTTGTTTGCAGGTTTATGCCTTGAACACACTCATAAATCATTTATCTCACTAAACGAGTCTGAAGTTATCTCATCACAACTTTGAAGAATACTTTGATCGATCCCACTCATTTGTTTAACATCTCATTCATTTCATGATTCATAAATAATGCTTTAAATCGGATATAAGTGCCCCGGTGTGATCGATATGGAGCATTTACAAGTTACAACTCCATGAGAATGCTTTTACCTAAGGTATTGTTTCGTTCCGTTCGTGTAATAGAAGGAATCACAGAAATTGAATTCCCTTGAACAAATGAGAGTTACATTATTAACTAATTTTGAAAATGACAAAAAAGAAATAATTATTTGTTTTTCACGAGACCATTCAAATATCATCGTCCAAGCGATAAAATGTTTACTGTCAAAAACTGAATTTTGAAAAACAAAACAAAAAGAACAAAATAGAAAAATTGCCCGGGCGAATAAAATATTTAAGATAATATATCTAGATGTCAATTATGTCATAAACCAACGGCAATTTTCTGTGACTAACGCATAACAACTATCCGATGAACGCAGTTACGATATTAATATTCCTAAAATCAAATAATGTAAAAGAAGAAATATTTGGGGAATATCACTTAAAACTGTCATAAATAAATAAATAAATAATATATGCATATCCTCCGTTCCACATTGATGAGTCAAAAAATTAGTCATTCACTACGCATCATCTCGCCAACCTGTAGTCTTTATACCGTAAGCTCGTGCGCAAAGTTAGATCTCTTATCTTGTATGTTATTGATTCAGAATATTGAGTTTCGTAACAGGTACACATACTAATACACTCAACGCTTATCTGTTTAAATATTCCTGCAGGATAACTTCATTGTAGAGATAGAAGATAGAGGAAAAGTTGCTTACTTAAGAGCAGTGATAGGGTGAATTCTCGCAGAGAACGGGCCCATGGGTGCGGCAAAAATTCCTTAGTCAGGTGCGGTAAACACCTTGCGCCTGAAGCGTGAGACTCGGTGCATTCACGACTGAATGAGTTGAAGCCACTTACGGATATTTGCATTTTATCTCGAAATCTATCAGTTTTAATTCCTCTCGTTAACTCAAGCAAAAAACTAATTAATTGTTCTGTCCATAAGATCAAACTTAATTATTTTTATATTTTTTCGAGTTTACGAGAATTTTTTGTGCTATTTTATCCCATTTATGCGACATTTTTTATAGAAATGGGAATAATTTGCTCATTACCAATAGTTTACTGTTTATTATACGCGACTAAAAACTTTCGAAAATTCTAGTTTTATTTATTTTGCTTCTCCTAAGCTCAAAATGTAAAAGGTAATCCCCGGTGTTCCAAAACTTCCCCTCCCCACCTCGCATTGAATATTTTTTTGAGTTTAAAGGAGGCATAAACTATTAAGTCCTCGAGCTGGATGTGCAATATGCGAGCTAAAAAATGGATTCAAAGCGAGAAAGTTTGAGCAACGAGAAAGGTAAATTTACGGTAAAGAGAAAAAATGTCAGATAAATGTCGTCTGAATTTGAGTGTTTTGGTAAATAAATTTATTAAATTCTGTAACGAATCCGAAATAGTTAATTACCGAAATATGATTAAGAAACTAAACATACGAATTCCAAGGAGGTATCACTGTACAATTTTCTTCATCAAGCATAAATAATATAGAATGTAATTAGTCTGCGCCTCTGTTCAGTATTCGCATACACATCGTTGTTTGTCGCTCCCGAAAATCGTATGGACCCGTTGAGTAAATAGGATTTACATTTAGGAGAGCAATTGGAAGTTACAGGTAATTGTTAGCAATGATCTTTGAGGGAGAGGGCGATCCTCACTCCCCGTATTTGCCCCACGTGCAACTTTTTAAATTTTAAAAAATTCTTTTAATTGTGGGCTTTAGGGCTCACCAACGTGCAACTGATAGTTTTAAGATACATTCAGCATTCCAGAACATGGGTTACTTGGACTACTGAAGAGAATATATTTTTATGCTGATGTATTCAATATGCTTTTATCATTATTCTTTCATTTTTTAAAAATATTTTTATAAAATATCTTATTTATATTCTAATTATATATCCACTTTTGTTATTATACTCATTAATTTTAAACATAATGTAAAGTAATAAACTGTTAAGTTCCTTATAAACTTTGTCATCCCACTGTTATAGTATATAACACTGTTATAGTATATTATAGTATATAGTTATAGTACTTTAATAATCATTTATGCAAAAACTAAATTATTTTAATGCAAACTTTTATTGTTTCTTAGTAATAATAACAATAATAGTAATATCAGGTCTGAACATTCGCACGGTAAAGCACGTTATCTCCGTAGTCTCTTCTCGGATACTTTGATCAGAATTGACAGAATTATCCCGTGCTTACTTTCGGAGTGTAAATTAGTTCATTGTTCTCCATGTGATCTTAGTAGTTTGTAAATGCTTTTTGCCAATATACTATTTATTTATAACAAAAGATACAAAATAACGATATATTATGTTACTCATTTTAATGAGACAGTATTCGCAATTCATAAGTCGTCACTTCAAATAGTTTACACATCGCAATGAGATTTTATCAACTACAGATGGAAGTTTTCAAACCAATTGGAAGAATGCGAATTTCACTCAAAATCTTATGCAAATACAAATGTAGAGGGTGCTTCACTAGACTATCCCATTAAATTGTTAAGTGGAAATGATTTTATTAAAATACGTCGGTAAATTTTGCTCATCACGAATCTCCCCCTTCCCTTTCGGTTATGAATATGTTTTCAACAACTTTATTTCCTCGTCTAATCCTACCCCATCCCTCACCAAAACTTTTAAATGCTTTTCCATTTCTAGTGTCATGTTTGCGATACATTCCAGGGTATTGATATAACAACTCTTACTCATGGTTAATAAGTTGAGAAGGGACGGGAAAAGGGAATATGCGTAGCACACAGATTTGCAATAACATGACGACTCTCAATATTGGAGTTGAAATTTCACGGCAAATATCTCGTCTTTGATTCAGAGAAATACGTCCGATAACGCAGGTCCGATATTATTTATAACTCCATTGTTCTCTTTATTTTGAAATCTCCGCACAATTTCCCTCTCATTTTTAGAGTTTTTGTTTTTAGATGGAATTACTCGACTAAGTATGTTGAATTGTTCATTCGAGAGTTGAACGGGAAAATTTCACTCATACCTTTATATAATTTTTTTTATAAATACAGTGCGACATTTTGAAAGACAATTTAAGTAAATAGTGCAATATGATCTGGATGTATTTTTAATATATTTAGAGTACACTACAGTACAGTAATGATAACATTCATTCATATCTAGTTGAACACTTTTAAAATAGTGTTAAAGATTTCCTATACACGTGACAGCTCTTACTTGTAAGTGGTGTGATTTATTGGAGACCAATAAAACTAAAGAAACTGGTACGAAGACAGATGAGGCATTTTGCTCCCATTGAGAAAAATCTCATTTATAGGTTTGAAAACATACAAGGGAGGTAAATAAGTCATACGATGTCGTCCATAAATGTGATTCTCTGTCCCAGACTTCAAAGTCAAGTCAATTTGTTTTTCTACAGGTATCAAATGAGAAAAGTATTACATTCATTAATGTCACTTGAAACCATCATGAGAAATAAATCTTCTATAAGAACACAGAAAGATCTCGAAATATCTCCACACAAAAATTAGACGTAACGGATAATAAATTTATGGATTAAACAGTAAGAAACTAATGAAGTCATCACTTTTCTTAATGAATTTCGAGAACCATTATTTTTAAGGTAAAATAAACAACAAATGACTTTCAAAATAAAACAATTTTGAAACTTTTTACAACTTTTAGTTTGAATAGACTTGAGAATATTATTAATTAACTATGTGTAGTACAGTCTGTATTACTATTTTATACATTGTCATCCATAGGTGACCACCCATGAGAATGACACTTTTGCTGAATGTGTTTGATCCATGTTGACACTTAATGTAGTATTCTTGCTTTATTCATTACTCCATGCACGCAGTTTTCTGTTCCACAAAAAAGTTTTTTTTCATAAACACACAACATTTTTGCCTACTTATCTCAAAACGCAAAAGCGTAGATGTAAACTTATCGCGTAAGAACAGGTTCTGTGTTTGGTATTCCTCGCGAGCTATCTGCGAAGAGGGAATTGGGAATAGCTACCTCCGAATTACACTTCATGCTTCTTCACGCAACATGATAATTCTTGTCGTATAGCTTCTTCCTTTGGAGTCGTAAGCATGATGCATTGATTCGTGCTCAGAATTTCAATCTTTATAATAAGATATTGCCTCCAATAATGTTTTATTAACAGCTTTTCTTGGCATTTTAAGTCATGTCATATCCAATAGTAACATTTTTCTGGAATGTCTTTTCTCGTACATATGTATAACGTATTCACTTTTGTTGTAATATCAGGAGATGGCGTTGTTGGCTAAGAAATAACATTCTTTTGCTTCCAATCGATAATTCTCCCTCCCCCACCCCCACCCTTCTGATGAAACATTTCAGGTACGACTATATGACTTAATACAAAACACAGTAAATAGATTGCACTAGTGAAAATTCATACAACTAGATACGTATGAATATAAAATGCCTATCAAAATATTTCTTTCAGATCAACTTATCTGTTTACTTTCTCCATCTTTTTAATCCTTTTACATATGAAGATCAAAAATGATTTTGGAAAATTTCTAAAAAACTACTTCAAATTTTTCTTTAAATTTTCTGGAAACGAAGTGCAATTAGTTTGTATTACACCTGCATGAACGGAATATTCCTAGTATATAAATATCTGTGAGCCGCACTTCCTCATTTATTCACTGTTTCAAGAGACTTGACAAATATTTATTACTGTACGTGTACCACTCAAAGGGTGAATTCAGTTTTACAAAACTATAATGAAATATATAATCCTGATAAAGTTGACAGAAGAACAGAAAACTCATTCCAGATACGAAATTGCATGCTGGAGTGTCTACAAAGAAATTACGTTACACGTACGTACTACGGTATTTATAAAACAGATACCGGATACCGTCTTAAAATATTGTATAAGAAATTTGCTTGAATTAAAATTGCAAATAAAGTTAGTATTAAAGTTGCTCAGAGTCTGAAAAAAAGAGTTTTAGAAATTTTTACTTCTCTATTATTTTTGTATAGAAAGTAAGGTAATCGTGGAAAAATTCGATCGGAAGAGTTTTACGGAAAGATTCATTTTGTCTGTCCCTGATACCGAAAATCTTATTTATAGCATGGCGTTTTCTCAGTGGAAGTTTAGGTAATACTTTTCCTCAAGTGTACCAAGTGTACCAAGTTTTACTCAAGTTTTGTTTGACATGTTAATTTTCAGGTAGAGATAAAGGTAGAGATTTTATTTACTTTTTTTGGGTAGAATGTTTGTCCACACAAAATGATAATATTGTACAATATGATACCTTGCAAGATGGTGGGTGAAGGATGAATTAATTCCGTATGTTCAGTAAGTATTTTCTTAAATTAACGAGGTACGTTTTTTTTCTATAGAATGAATATTTTTAAAACGTTTTTGAATGGTATTGTTTTGGGACATGTTATAACTTTTATTACTTGAATTCGCAAACAATGAGTAATGTTTAATTTGAAAGCTTTTATTTTCTGTAACACTTCTCCGAGTGGATCATTTAACTTTCATGCACTAAATGATTTCTTTAATCAAATTTATACTTGCTTCATTTAAAGCCTGAAATATTTCTGAAATTTTTTAAATATCATTTTCTTTATAAATTTAGTTTTCCATATTATAGGGATATGTTTTAAAAGAATATAAAAAAGTATATACAATTGTTTTGCAATATACAAATATTTCATCACAGCTGCCATTATGGTTTCACGACAGAATTTATGAAACTTCGTAACGTCTTCTGGTTCTCCGTTTCCGGATAATGCGTTTCTTATATCACAGCCACAAATTTATGTAGGAATGTGAATCACGTATTATAACTATTTCTTGTAAGTACGAGTACATTAATTCGCAAGGAAATTGTTTCTAATACGTCACCCCACTCCAAACATATGGAGGAATCGAATTACTAAAATACTCATTTTCACGGTAGAGTGAATAAAATTATTTGAATATAAGTTCTTCCCATAACTTCAAAATAGGGAAAACGGGAGAGGCACACTTTATGTTTTTCATACGATCTCCATAATTTTCAAGCAACTCCCTATCTATATCCGACAGTGAAGATATCAGTGTTTTATATCAAATTATCGTTCTTTGAGAAACCGTGGTAAACATTAAGCGTGTCATTCAGCGTTTTCAGATAGTAAACAACCATCGTTGTATTTGCAAGTGGGTGTAATGTTTGCTGCCGCCACCGTTAATGGAATCTGGTCGCGGAGGCTAAGACAGAGGTACTTTTGCATTGGTGACAAAATTTATTTCCAACAACAATTCTCCTGGTGCTGTCGCAAGCCGTGGCTGTCAGCTCCTGGAATTTGGCAACGTTTAGGATCGATTAGTCCGCTTCCGTTTCTCACTACTTCTTCTATTAATCCCTGCGCACATATTAAGTTTCACTCGTACTTGGAATTCTACTTGCTTGTTGATGTGTCCCGCAACTTCAAAATGTAAGTTCACTTTTTTAAACTTATAAATTGTACGTTCTATTCGACAAATCACTTGAAATGGCTGTTTTAACCCACTTCCCATCAATTTTGATGAAACAGAATACCAATCTTTTTACCGATTTTTTCCACGCGTTTTTAAAATACATATTCGAGTTTTATAATATTTATGCTTCTGTATTTCAATAATCATATAGGTATGTTTTATTTCTTTATTTTCTGGTGTATTTTGGTTGAAGGAATAAAAGGGGAACACATTAGTTTTATTCCCGACTTCTGGAAGCGATATGTTCATTTGGTATTATGATGATTCTAAGATTTTTTTGAACTTATTTGTTCATTGTAAATAATGATTCATTACATGCCATAAATCTACAATAATTACGTTATATTACAATTTCTTGCTGTTTCGCTTTAGCAACATTGTTTCCATGAGTTATCTTTTCCGAAAGGCAGACATCTGCGTACTGAGATACGCAGAAAACCTCGGAAGATTTCCACGTACTGAGATAATGCTAAGTCTCCTTACGATTTTTCTCATGGAATTCTTAATGGAAATCGCATCATATTTTCTAGAATTTATATAACTCCACCGACAATGGTTACAATTCTGTTTCATGCAATCTGCTTTGATAAATTTCATACGAATTTTGTACTTGTGTGCACTGTCAATGTATTGTCCATGTAAAAGAAACTAGAGATTTCGGGATGCGACAAGGGAAAATATGCAAGAAGAGTTGTGGCAATTCCTGAATGTAGCAAAGTTAAAAAATAAAATTGTTAATCGCATGAGAAATATGTCGAAACATTCCATAAGTAAAGTTTATAATATATACATTGCTTACGAATATGTGATGCGACTGACAGAAATAAGAAATGTTCTGAATGAAAAATACTAAAAGGATGTATGAGACAAAAATAAATTATGCAAGAAGAAAAAAATACGCAAATATATTATGGCTGCCTCTCAGGGGCAACAAGGGCGGAAGTGAGAGATGAAGATGAAGTGTAAACAAGTTGTAAGAGAGTAAAATTTGAAAGGACAATGTTTACAGGCCTTTCACGTCAACATACGTCAACACACGTTTATATGTATTATTTATGTATGTGTGACAAAAAAGAAATAGATATATTGCTTACGGTCAAAGGTGTGTTGACGTAACAGCAAAAATTCCGAGTTTCTACCACAAATTAAAATTAGGAGTATTGTACTCTTTATAGGATACTAGCAGATCTGCCCGGCGTTGCTTGGATTTGAAAAGAAAAAAAAACTTCATAATCACTAGATGTTTTGGTATAAAACACCTGTCCACAGGTTAGGAATTTTTTAGCTTCTTTTGCCCGGCGTTACACGGGGTTCTTATATTATATTCTCAATTCATATGTTAATTCCCGTATTTTTCTACTTTCGCAATATTGAATTTTCACTTTTGTTAATTTCAAAAACTAAATACCACGACGAAAACTTCATACAGAGATCTGAGTAATGCATGCTTGTATGTAGGTAATTTCGAATTATTTTCTAATCCAGGGAAAAGGAAAATACTCTTTACACCGAGAGCTTAATAAAGAAAACGCATAGTTAAGACTTCCGAATTCTATAGTTCCCATACGAACGATAGGGAAGTAATGTTCGTTTCAAAGAGTACACGAAAAACGAAGATTTCCAAACTCATCGAGCTTCTACGCAACAATGAATACAACTTGCGATTGAGTGAAACGCAAAAATGGTTATGATAATTTTAATTGGAAATATAATGAGGAATACTTAGACATGCAAATAACTTTCTCGAGAACCTGACCGTTTTGCAACAAAACAGCAAAAATCGCGAAGGTGCACTTTAGGGGCGGCTTTCAGGGGTGCGCGGCACCGAAAAATTTGGGGAGAGTAAGTAATCGTGAACAATACCACATCCTACACCTAATTACCAAGTTTTAAAACTTTACGATCCTCCCCTATTTTTTGCTAATTTCAGTGTATTAATTAGGTAAAAACTGAATTTGCGAAAAGGGGTAAGTCGGTATATTACAAGTAAACTGTAAAAACGTATTGCACAGCACAATTTTTCACAGTAATATTTTTAGACATTTTGAAAAATATTACTGGCAAACGTTCATGACATTTTCGTTTCTCAACAAGAGCTCGAAATTCATCATCTCCTCGTTGTTCGTTGATTATCAGTGACTGTTGACTCGTTGGTCATGAACAGGTTCAATTGATTCCAAAATTTTCTTAAAAGAAAAGTTTTGATGTTGTGAACTTCGCTTCGATAAAAGCACTGATCCACTATTAGCGTGATGAATAATGTATGCCGAGCACACTTGCACGTGGACTAACTTGACAAATTTCAGTGGGAGTGTTGAAAATCAATTTTACTATCAAATGAAACATAATCTATAATACTCGTGAAGTCGAATCGATCTAGCATAACCTGCTACTATCGTAGAAATAAACTATGTAGAGAGAAAATTAATGAAGTGTACCTAAGGTACCTAAACGCAAACTCCTTAACTTCATACGTTTTAATGGTATTTCCGAAACATCTATTTTATCATATATTTTAAATTTCAATTAGAAAAAAAATATAGTTCCAAAATAATTCAATTTTTTTTTCTAATTGAAATTTAAATGTACTTTGTATTACTTTGAATCTATAAAGTTCATTTGTGAACAATACTAAGGAATTTACATTTCAAACAACATTCTATCATATATTACTGAACCAGCGCCTTTCCTTTGCCTCAGAACGAAAACATTCTTTCACATCTTCTCTCGAAACTTAATTCCGATTGCTTTGCAAACTATTCCCACATCCACCTGTCAAAACACTGGGAACACTCGAGTATGGAAGCAAGGGACAAGCGAACGAGATGGTCGGCGAGAAAGAACCTGGTGTGGAGGGGTCGCGTGGGCAGGTCAGCTAGAGATGGAGCTTCGGCGGCGGCGGCAGCACAGGGCGTAGGGAGGAGGGAGTCGTAGCATCCCCGGAGCCCCGGCGGGCAGCAGCGACGCCACATCACCCCCGGCCCCTACACCGCCCCCGCCTGCGCAGCAGCGTGAAGCCGCTCGCCGCCGGCCTTATGAATGATTCAAGCCACGCTGTGTGATCCCATCTCGGTACGTGGGGGCTGCGACGACGCGGGGGAGGCGTGGGGAGGTGGGCCACGGGCGGGGGTGGGTAACACCCGGCGGTGGAGTATTGACTGCGAGTCGGTTGGGACAGTGGTCGAGCGATGCTGTGGAAACGGAGGGACGCGAAGCCTCCAAGAACACATTTTGAATTTACGACCGCTTCACGACGTCCAGAAGTGGAGACGTATCATCAGAAAACATGAGTTATATGGCGCAACTGACTTATCATTTCACTCTTCATGACTAGCAGCATTCTAGTACTTTTGAGTACTTTCAAAATTATTATTTGACTCGAAATAGAAAGTAAAATGAACCTATGTTCTTCTGAAGATGGTGAAGGTGTCAGTCCCTACATTTTTTGTGGGGTTTTAGGGCTCGTCAACGCAAGGTCATTAGAGCCCTTAGTCCCTACATCCAGGAATATAGAATGGTGATGATACAGTAAAATTTCTATGTAGTCAAATTTGAACTCGGAATCTTCATTTTAGCTATATTTCAACTTTGAGTAAATGATGTTACCGAAAGAAAAAATTGCTTTTCCAATGCCTACCATTAAGGCCCTGCTGTAGTCAGATTCAGCTCTACTCTCCTCCATGTTAATTTCAAATCAATATTTTTTCAGTGTAATGAACTTAAATTTTTTTGCAAAAGGTCTCATTGGAAAGCTGAAGAAAATACAATATGTCGTGTCTTTCTACATTTTTCAATATTTTCGTTTTTTATGAGTAATTAGCAAAAAACTGGGGGAATAAAACGTCAGGGTGATTTGAATCCGTGAATTGTGTCTCTAGAGCAATGCTACGACTGTGATTAAAAACGATCTTGTAGGTGAGACCAAAATGAATAGTCGTGTCTTTATCATTTCTCAAAAAAGTGATCTGAAAAACGGGTAAATGGCTTCAAAAGTCGCGAAAATGTGCAATTCTTGACGTTTTCATCTTCAGAATCGACTTCGACGTTCGCCGTCTGACCGACAGATGAGTGTGAGGACGACTACGGAAACGAGGGTGAGGGGGATTATTAAAGGAAAGAGCGGAAATATGAGCCTTGTTGAGAAATGTGACCAGGTTGTTACAGAGTATTCATTCATTCTGTGCTGACTGTGAATGTTGACCAAGTGCTATTCGTGGATGTTCTGTGCGAATGAGCATCGTGTCTGGTCAGAATAATGAGTTCAAGATTCAAGAAAAATGGAAAATTGAAACAGTCCGCACCCCAGAAAAAGAAGACGGAGAAGGATTAAAACGTTGGAGGGAGCAACAAAAAAAGTAAATTAAATAAATACCACAAAAAGTTTTTAAATTTAGAAGAGAAAAATATATTATTACGTGTTATATTTTTAACCCCTATATGATGAAGTGAAATTACATGCACCAGGCATTTTCTTGTATGTTCAAATTGCAGGTCAAGCATTTGACACAATAGGATGTTAGGATTTTCTTATGATACGTAAAATTAACAATTTGCACGTCCATAATGTTAATGGTATATCTTTTCACTTTATTTGTTTAGTAATAATTATGTTTACAAAAGAAATCTGAATTTACAATAAATTTGAGGAATGCGAAAGAAATACCTTTGAACCTCTTGTGTACTTTTCCTGATTTGTATTAATATTTTTATCACTTCTTGATGTACCCTGCAGCTTTAGAATTCAAAATTAAATATACCAAGAAGTTCTACATTGGTTTGTGCATTTTTTAATATTCGCGTTCATTAATATGACACTAATCATTTGTGTATTTATCACTTGCTTATCCTTTTTTCTATGAATTCTCAAATTATCTAAAAATAACTAATAAAGAAATATATCTTATCCAATTTATAATAAAGAAATAATCGACTGATGGTACGTCGATTGCATCCATTGCTTTCAGACGAGTAACTTTTTATTGCTCAACTACATTCAAACAATTTATTGCTTCGAACTTGTTCTTCTATTTCTCCCAGTTCAGATATTTTGAATTATTATCAGTGTGCGGCTAAAAATATGTACATGTTTCGTCGATTTGTAGATCGTTATATTTAATTGCATAAGATCTCATGGCAATAGTTAGTATTATCCGACCAACGGATTTGTGTCCCTGGAAAATATGTGAACTGAAAGCATAATTTCTTTTCCCTCCCTGGTTCCTGTTCCTCCCCTGCGCTCAGTATCTCGTCGCAACAAAGTAGTACGTCACTTTTCTCCCGACCTGTGTACAGTGTTGTCTGTGCGATTTTCGAGTGTATAGGATACAATGTGAAATGCGGCGCGTAGAGACGAAAGGAACATTATTGTTGACCAAAAGAAAGAAATCAGTATCTTGTTCAGCAAGCAACCAAACTAGCACCGGGAAAAGTACGATAATTCCTTAATGTGAGCAAATACGCCAGTATTTTAGTGCTTGACTTCTACTACCAGGAAATTACATATTTGGTATTGTTGAATCAATTGTTAATCACAAATTCTTATTAACAAAACAAAAAAATGAATAATAAAGGTTTTCCGAATTTATTTGTCTATTGATAGCAGGAAACTGTTAAATTATCATTAATAATTAGTTCTCATTACCTACATTTTAGTGCACTAATAAAACTTTTAGAGTAATTATTTTAAAAAGTTAATAAATATATTCAGTCTACTAATTGAGCTTGCAAAGCACCAAGAAAAAATATTCTTTGAGAACTGCCCTCAAAAGACGCATATATTTTAATGATTGACCTGTACAACCAGAAAAATACACATTTCGTATTGATTCATCAATTGTTATAAACAAATTCTTAGTTTCAGAACAAGAAAGTGAATACAAGAACTTTTGTTAGCAGCTGTTGTTATCAGGAAACTATTTAATAGAATTTACACATACTACTCATTACCTACACATTTTTAATCATTTCTTGTTTTGTTAATAATAATTTGTTATAAGAATTGATTCAACAATATCAAATATGTATTTTCCTGGTAGTAGAGGCAAGCACTAAAATACTAGCATTTTTCCACGCAGTCATCAAAGAATTGTCGTTCTTTTCCCGGTGCACTGCTAGCTTAAATAGAAGACGGAAAGTATTTTTTAACATTTTGAAAATAATCGCATTTTTATTAGCGCACTAAAAATGAAGTAAATGAGAACTTATTGTTAATATAACAGTTTCCTACTATCAATAGACAAATTTGGAGAACTACCTTTTTATTCATTTTTTTGTTTTGTTACTAAAAATTGTTATTAACAATTCATTCAACAATACCAAATATATATTTTCCAATATATGTAGTTTCTATTTGGTACAGTTAATTTTTTTTCGTTTAACAGAATAATTCTTAAATTGATTCTTGAGGAGGGGGCTCAGCTTCCTGTATTATAATATAAGTTTTCAATTATTTTCATCCATAAACCCATTTCCACCCCCACCCCAGCGGTGCTACGGGTGTGATTGTTTCATGAAGTCTGTGCAGACGTACACGATGTCGGGATTTCACTATCAACTCAGCGACGCCGAAATTTATGGACTCGTCACTGGTATGTCATGTTCGATATTATTTCCATGGCATCCCCTTCCCTAGGGATGCTGGAGTTTATACGGGCTGATTATGGACTTTGACGTCTTCGGGAATGTCACTACTAATTTCAGCGGCCCTGAGAACTACGATCTCAACACTAATATCGGTCACTTTCGATTATTTTTACATTTAACTCCTTCTCACCCCCAACACAAAGAGTGTTTATTCTTTATATGGGGTGGTCGTGTACGTATCTGGCAATGAGAGTGTCACTTCGCTTCAGCGGTCCCAAAAATGATTAATTAAACACCAATATCGGTCAGTTTAAAAAAAATTATGTTTACCTGTCCTTCATTCCCACCCCTACCCTAGGGATGCTAGGGGTACATTATCTGCAATTAGGACCGATTGTTAACTTGGAAAGCAACTGGGACGTCCTTATCTATCGCATCACCACCGAAAACTATGGTTTCGAATCTAATATAGAATTTTCCCATTATTTTTATGTGCCATCCACTTCTCACCCCCTCTCTAGGGGTGCAAAGGATGTCTTACCCCCATAGTGCTTGATGTTATTTAGTCAGTCATCTGTGTATCAACTTTGATTGAAATTGCTCCAGGCACTCTAGAGTTATGGTGGGATACATACATAAAATATTACAGCCCCCATTTCACCCCCTTAGGGATGGTTTTTCGTAAAATCGTTTCTTAGCGGATATCTACTCTCTAAAAGAAACCTATCTGCCAAATTTCAAGTTTGTAAGCTTTGTAGTTTCTGATATTTCATGTTTAGTCGGTCAGTAAGCGGTGTTTCGCTTTATAAATTTAGATTATTCGCATTCATATCATGTATTATTCATATACATATCATAATATATATTATGTATTATTTATATACATAAATTAAAATATGTTTTCTAATAACGTTGCAAACAGAATCATAAAAATAAATTATAGAAATTTGCTACATAAAACATAAAGGAATTGTTTTCAATCATTCAATCATTGTCTTCAATCATACAAGACAACAAAATTCCTATTGCCTTCTAGATATTACCTAAAACACCAATTTGCGTGAACATCTAGAACCCTCTGCCCACGTATCAAACAATACGTACCACTATTGAAAAATGTCACCCTACTTCCCCGACCATAGCAACCTCAGCAAAAAGCGGCAGTCGAAACATCTGATACGTAAACTTCCTCAGCAAACAAAAATTCCCGACACCACCGGGCGTAAAGTTATCACGTCAACACACATGTCTTATTTACTATATTCTTTGCACACCCGTGATTCGACACATTCAAATATTATATATAATATATGAGTGTGATTTTGAATCCTGTATTGTGTATATATTTACTTGCCTCCGTGAATGACTGTGAACAATGAATATGTAAAAAAAGTGGACGCAAATAAAAGAAAACACTTATGTACTATGTATGTGAGAAAGTAAAAAAAAATCGAATTGAAAATGTACAAAGAATTTTGTCAAATATTGAGGGGTTCCTCCTATGCGACCCACAAATTATGCCACAGATGTTATTCTTGTTTTTTTTCTTCCAAAACTTATTATTTTATCTAAATTGTATGATGCCTTTGCCTGGAGCAATGACAAGATACCTAAGGAAAAAGGAAATAAAACAATTAATTTCTTACATAATATTGTTATCAATGTTGCAAGCTTCAACTTACGATGTACTTAAAAATAATATGCCAATAAATCTATTTTTCGTAAAACATTTTATGAAGCTGTTTTGTAGGATGTACGTCATCGGTAAGTAACACAAATACCTTGAACTGACAATTGAAAATATAAATGAGAACAATTATCCTATTTGCCATTTCTAAATATTTGAATAATAATCGTATTATATACTGTAATTTGTTATAAAAATAAAATTATTGTATTTCACTTGGAATTTTATCATTGCGTTTCCGGAAAATGTTTTCTCATTCTAGTATTCTTCACAAAGTGTAAATAACGAATAAAATATAATAAAATATTCAACAAATGAAGTAGAGATCTCAATTTTCCGTAAGCAGTCATTCTTGTGTTGGTGGGGCGTAGGGCACCGCTTCCGGAATCTAGACGTCTGGCTGCATCTGTCAATGGAAGGGGTCGCTTTCCTGCCGTTGTGTTATTCCGTGGAGATTTTATGAATAGAATTTGTGCTACTTGTGACACAAATTCGAACTACTTCAAACGACTGATTGAATTGGGGCGTCACGTGTCGTAGTGCCTAACGCATTCACCTTCTCTGGGGACGCGGGTACAAACTCCGTCCGATCCAAGAAGAATTCGAGGTGGTGGACGATGCGGTGTTCGCGGTGGTGGACGATGCGGTGGACGATGCAGGTTTTCTCTGCCTATCATTCCACCACAACATTCACTCATCATCATTCATGTCATTCATGAATCACCCGCCTCGGGGAGGTGTGGCAGGAAGGGCATCCGGCACCCTAGAAATTTCCCCGCCAAATCAAAGTAAGAGGTATCATATCATCCCCATCTCCGACCCCTAAGGATTAGGGAAAAGGAGCTAAGGCTCCGACCCCTAAGGAATAGGGAAAAGGAGTTAAGGTAAAGAAGAAGTATTGGTTGTGCATTGTATTTTACAAAGAGCTAAAAACGAAAGTCGTTGTTACATCCCATGTCTTCTGTAATTCACTGGACATTCGCAACCAAGATTCTTTGACCTAAATACATTACTCATACAACTTCTGTTATTATTCACTGAGTATTGGATCGATTTACCTGTATAACTTGTCGAAAATTTTTAGGGTGTCGACATTCATCACAAAGAAACATATTAACATTCCTGTGCCTCCTCAGTTTAAAAGAAAGAGTGAAGTGCATCTTCCAGGAGTCTGCATTTTGATCGCGAACGACCAGGATCTGATGCCAAATAATTTTCTGCATGCTACATATTCATCGTTCGATTCTCTCAGGCTCGCTTGACACCACATCCATCTCTTCATTATTCCTCTGAATCCTGATAAATTTTACAGATTCTGGGATCTCGATGTGTTCCCCGATGCGGAAACTAAGGACGCTTCCTTTCTCAGTCCTCAAACCCGAGACTCATTCTCCCAAAATCACTTTTCCTCCATCGGCTATTACTGCGCTCACACACCTCTGTACATTCTATTGTGTCCCGGTTTCCTTTCAAAGACCCATCTTCCATTCGCTCAGATTGGTAGAGAACGAAGTTAAGAACTGATACTCGTTTTCGCTTTAATTAAATGAAACTAACTTTAGAGAATGCCTTTTTATCAGAAGATCAATGAACTGTTTTTTCTATGAAATGGCTAAGTCAGGGAAAAAGGTTTCGGTCCGAACAAAAGCTTAAGTTTTCGAGAAAAGGTTCAAAGTCAAACAGGAAAGACAACGCGCAGGAAGATAAAAGCCAAGCCAGACAGAGAGGGTTCCCCCTACAATAGAAATAAACAAACACAAAGACCCGAGGAAGAGGAATTAAAAGGAAAGAAGCACTGGCCGTTGATTACCTCTAGTTTGGGGAGACGAAAAGCGCTGATTCCAAGGCATTGGAGGCGATGCGGGGGTGGCAAAGCAGGGACGAGGGAGGAGCATGGTGGCTCTGATCGTGTCGGTGGCGGGTAGGGAGCGGGGCAGGACGATGAGCTAGTGGACACGGGACGGACGCGGATGCACGCGGCCCAGCGGGATGGCGCTCTCCTGGGTTCACGCTGGATCGCTTCCACAAGAGCCAGCTGCAGAATGATTCAAACTCCTTTGCCAAACTCGTGACAGCCGAGTGCAAACAAACTTCGATGTTGGAAAAAGCAGAGGACGGTGTGCAGAAGCATCATCCTGAACGCGTAACTGTAAGGAAATTGTTGAAGGAGAGTTTGGGGAATATATCTCAGGATGGTTAGTTCGTTCGGTAAAGTATCGACAGGTTGTCCATGAGTCAAAGTTGATCTTACATCGAGTCTAGAATGATCATTGGTATCACGTACTCATATTTAAATACGTATAATACATTTTGCACTCCAAGAACAGAAGATCACTTTATTTTCGTAGGAAAAAGACATATTATTCTTCCATTTTTTTAAGAATCTGGTATAGTTTATTCAAACCAAATTTAATTTATCTCGGTACATCTGCAGGTTAATTCATCACTCAAAAGAAATTTCCTTTCATCGAACGCTAAATACGTTTAATAGATCAACACTCAAAAGAAAGAAATAGAAAGCGTCCAACAAATATACAAAGTTGTTGTTTTTTAATTAACTATTGAAAAGGAGAATAACAAATTCGTGTTTTATCACTCTTTTTATCCAATATCACCTACAAAGACGCGCGAATAAGACCAGACAAAACAATGTACAAACTGCAGTCCTTCCAGAAACCTATCAATCGAAACAAGCAAGGGCAAAACCTTGAGTACAAATTCGAAATCACACCTTTCAGGAGAGACCGCATAACTGCTCGAATACGTTCAATGGTTTGAAAGTATCGAATGTGTTTTCTATTTCGAACACCAGTGTTATTGTATGAGAAGTATTATGTACGCTCTCTAGTACTAAAATCTAACGCTATGTCACGTCGCGTATTGTGAAGTTCTAGGAGGAATAAGAATATATGTTATCCTTCCCTTGAAAAAATATGGGACATATGGAAGGAAGAGAAATAAATAGCTCTTTCTTTCTTTGTCCTCCAATGTTAGAATCATAATATTATTTTAGAGTATATTCTTCTCTATTTCACAATACGGATTCTTTTGGAACTAATAACATACCACGTTAAGAGATAATGGACTCCGAATTGTTTGATTTTTCCTCCACAATCTATAGTCGGTTGTAACCAATTTCTCATTAACCATTTTGTCCCATGTTCTACAATCTCCTTCTGGTTCTTAAATAAAATAATGTTATGGAATCATGATTGCTTCAGAGAGAAACAATCGTCAAAGTGAGTTTTAACTTCTGTTTGTGATAATAAATAAATAATTTACTATTTCTCCCATCGTCTTAATCCTATTCAGTCTAGGAGTAGCTCATGTTTCGGCTGAATGAATTTACACTACATCTATGTATTTGCTCCATTTTTCTTTAATCTAATAATTACATACAATAAATCTCAATTAATTCGCTACCTCCTAATAACAATTATATTTTAAATGTTGAGCGGCCAAGACGTTTCTAACCCTAGATAGGGTTTGGAGGCGAGAAATATTAATGAATTTGTTCATATACATCGAAAATGTTGCCGTGAAATATTCATAGGTATACTATTTTACTCAACCACACAGAAAGCAAAACAGTTTATTGACGAGTTGTAAATTAACCCAAATCACATCCGCTCTCTTGAGATATTAGAATAGTTGTCCTATTCATAAAAGTACTTCCACGAGGAAGAAATTGAGTGAAAATAGAATATAATAATCGACCTAGTTGAAGATGTTATGTGTCCAGCTACGTCCGATTAAGAGATAATTTTCGGTGTTTTCTGCGCTTTAACTCCAACACTAATATTAATATTTCTGTTAAATTTGATGATTAAATGTGAACTCTAATGTCATTCCGTACTAACTTCACGAAATGGATTTTGTCATATTGTGATTGGAAAAGTTAATTTCTTGCTATGACTAGTCGAACGCAATATTAATTTCGGTGCTGTTGGAAAGATTCTTTGCTCACGACTCAAGAACTAAGCAGAATAGGTAGCAGAAAAAATTCAACGTGGGAACACTAGTCTCGCAATCAGTAAACTTATTAACAAGTATTCTTGTAAATAACCAGTTAACTTATCAACAAGTACTCTTCAAACACAGTATGCGCAGTTTTAAACGAAGACAGCGCTACTGAAGAGAGACCCACATCAGGAAAGATGTATTTATTTTCTCTTTCTACTATTGAAGGATCATCGGCAGAACCGCAAGCTGCGACATGATACGCCACTTCAAGAGCGCTTACTTGTAACTCAATCCTCTACTTGGAGAGCCAGTGAAGTACTTACTTGATACGGCACGAGAGAAGACTCCGCAAGTCGATCGTCGCTGTTGTCCACGATTCTATTTTTCTACTTACCTCTTTGAGAGGCGTGTCTCCGATCGCTTCTAATATATCGCTGAGAAAAAAGTGCCATGCAACTCTGGCTATGATAATTTTGAATTTTCAGTCATTATCAATAACAAAATCATAATTATTCACTACATTTCGTATTTGAGAAGTATTATTTCACGTTATCGTATATAAACATCTATTGGTTTAAAAATTACAATAATGGTTCTTTAGCAGAAATTTTTCATCTACTCGACTTAATATCACATAATAGTGTATTGCTTGATTTCATTTCATTTCTGTTAGTAGTCCAACAAAATTTTTCAAGACAAACGAAAAACTTATAATGATGAAATCGAAAATTAATATGTCGTTACTCTCTTTAGTTAGCCTAGTGGGGCAGCAAGCTGATGAAATTTTTATGTCCATCTTCTTAGATACCGAGCTGTTGAGTCCATTACTCCACTGATTTCGATGAAAATATTAATACATCTGTTTTTTTCTTAATACAATCCATGGTAGGAATTTGTAGAGTCATTCCATCACTTACATTCCTAAAAATAACACACATGAAACATGTATGAATATTCTGTGAGTAAATAATTTAAATCATGAAATTTAATTATTTCTCTAGTATCTGTAACAGAAAGTTTTATATGTAAATCGATATAAAGAAAGAAAAATTTCGAGAGTTACCTTTATTTAATATGTCGTGAATAGCTAGTTCCCCTTTTAAACATCCATACATAAGGCAAACTATTACTTCTTATTATCCTTTAAACAAATTCAGATAATGTGAAACATCAATGCACCGTAGTCCAGAAAAGCTGTGTGCAATATGAGGAAAAATGTGGAATGGTTTTCAACTTCATCCTTCCTGCCAAAATAAGAAACAAATGGGAATACATAAGTAACAATGCAGAAAGGAAATTAACTGTTAAATATTAAAACCAAGATAAAAGTACGCCAAAATAAAGCAAGTTTGAGACTAATACAATTCAATCATTCATTTATGTATAGGTCTTCTTCTTCTTCTTCCTCTTCCAATACTTACCCCGGCAGACTGACTCTGCTTCACTCGGGAGAATTGTGAGTTTTAACAATACTTAGTTTGTCATAATTTTGGTTTCATGTTAAGATTTATAAATATTTTTATTATCAAACCAAGTGATATGACATATCTTTACCATGTATCACAAAATAATCAATATCCATTGTATTTCTTTTAAATTTTTCACTACTAATTACACAAATAATTCAAGAAGAGTCACATTTATAAAGATGTTCTTTCCTCACTCCATACCCTAACCAGTGGGAAGATAGTAGATCCGGTAAATTACAAACTTACTTTAAACCTTCAAAAATGCTGTACTTGGTACACTGCATTTTTTTCTTTATAACTCATTAGATGTTATTATACCTGTTTCGTAAAATAATACGGGGTTTCTGGATATCCCTAGTTTTAAGAAATTTACAGCAAAATGATTATTTCTTTGCCGTAAAAAAGTTTCACGTGAGTGGTTTCTTGGCAATTTAATTTTCTGGATTTTCAAAGTTTGTTCCGAATATTATGGCATGTTAGATCAGACATACTATATTAGACCCCTGAGTCATCGCCCTATACATCGTAGAAAACCCAAAGGCTCCAACACCACTGGACTGCACGCGATAAAATGATAGACAAACAAATAAGAATACTTTTGTAATACAAATATGAGGCATTTAAAACAGATTAATATGGATACAAAGTAGACTACTATTACACAAAGCATTAATTCGGGAAAGGAATATCCACTAATATCTGTCAATCGAGCATAGTACGAAATAAGATAGCATTAATATTATGAACTAAATCAACTAATTCCCAACATTCGGATTTTTCTCGAATTTGTTCGAAAGTATTTTGTGCACTTGATGAACTTCGTCACAACTTCATTGCTACCGTGAGAGAAAAGGGGTGGTTTGCAGATAGCCACACAAGCAGGTACTTCAATGGGAACAAGGCAAAGGACTGAGAAAATGCGCGTTAAGCAATAAAAAAACACTTTTGATAACACATTAACAAGAAAAAACTAAATGAGTGTGTGGCATCTAAAAGGGAGAATATATTAGAATTTTAAAATGCTTAGCTTATAGTCAAGTAACAATGATATTTGTCGAAGCTATAAAATATTGTCATAAAATAAAGCCTCACTTAAAATAAATACGATTATGTTGCTTCAACACTTTATTGTGGAATTTGAAAGTAACAGAGGACGCCTATTAACAGAATTAAATTAAATTTCAATAATGATTTTCTCCAATGTTCATGAAATGGAAAAATTAAAATGACATACTATGTGGGTCAGTAAACCAAATAATTTCCTCAATTTCATAATCATTTCCTAACCATTTAATATATTAGCTGTGCGGATAACTACACGTTCAGTAATGAATAGCGAAACAGGACGGAAGAGAAATAAACATGCATGACGCACATACCAACTTGCAATGCATGAGAGGTAGTTGTTAATATAATCGTTTCACAGGGAACGATTTGAAAAGCCGCCTTGTCGCGCAATAGGCCTGCGGCCGTTCCGGCTCGCCGCGGCACTCGTACGATCGCCCACGCTGGCCCCGAAAGTAGCGAGTGCGACTGACCGCAAATGCACATGCAGCCTGAACAGCGAGCGGAAGTGGCAATTCTGCGGCATGCGTCGTGAAGCTGCGGTTTCATACTCACACTATGTCGAGCAAAAAAGCATACGTAATCACGCCGAAAGTCGAAAATAATAGCTGAATCTCAATGGTACACAACAAGTTCCCCTCCTTTCTTTCCATCCCCACTCGGAGGAGAAGGGAGGTATTTCTCCTTAAGTGGATTTTTCCGATGCGCCAGAAGGAATCGAACGCTTTTAAGTGTGACTATCTCTTAATATCGAGCGAAGAATGCTAGTACAAAAAACTAACGTTATATTCAAACTACAACGTTCAAATGGCAGAAAAAGACTATTTTGAAGGTTGGGAACAGAAGCCATGCTAAACAGACTACAGCTATTTGAATGAAATACACGCATAAAACCTTGCTTTCAGGGATACAACCTGTAGTTGCGGTTCCACCGACAGTCTTGAAAGATCTGAGGTCGTCGAATCTTCGCTTCTTAGTCCGCGTACAGCTTGGCATTACGGGAGACATTGGGAACGAAGCAGAACCTCTGTATGATAAAACTGATCAAAACGTATGTGCTTCATGCCCTTTCATTAATGGGTTTCATAATTTCGCCAAGTTTTTCCCGTTATTCAGAGTATATCACTCATGTGTGTATCTTGCAGAGGAGATGAAATATTGCTAATAGCATAGTAATAAAGGTTTCCAATAATAGAAAAATTAGGATGGTCAACATATTGATTTAACATAATGCGAAATGTCACGTATTTTCTCCGAGATAAGTGACACTTTAACTTATTTTTGGTTTTAACACTGATAGTGAAGCTTCTCGAACGAGAAAGTGGTTTGTGCGAAATTAAGAGACCAGAAAACGTCGGCAAAAACATCTGCTATTTTTTAAACAAGAAGTTTTAATGAAGACTTAACCATATATTTAGTACAAAATAAATATTAGCATTAAAATGTTATTTAATTCATTTACATCAAGGTCCACAACGAAATAAAGTTCCTTTTTTACGAAAATATAAAATCCAACTTCCAAGGTTGAAAGATCTCACTCTCCAAGAGTCGCAGCTCTATTAAAAGGAAATCTTCTCGTAATCCATACTCGGAATGATTTAAGCTCTGAAAAGTATCTTATCTCTCTCCTAGGACCAGTGGATTACATACATCTAATGAGACCCGGAGCAGGAGTCAGTTTGGAGACTCCCATATTCAAACGTAAAAGCCATAAACAAACGTGTGTATACATACAAGTATATCTTCTGTGCCAGTGAATTTGAAAACACTGAAATTGTGTCTTAATCATATAACCAACTATTATTGTTTTACTGTTATAAAACGTTTTAGAATTGGCATTATTTAGTATCAAATTTAGTGCTAACACGATTTTGGTAAACCATTTAGAGGTTACTCCTACGATCAAGCCCAGAGTGGACCGACCCTTCCACTCTCGCGAAGGTATACCACAGCCTGGGACCCAAACTGTCAGATACACACCATCATGCGCCAGATACACACCATCATGCGCCATCAAAGTAAAACAATTATTCCCCACGTCTTCTTCACTTGCACGAGTCGCACAACAACGTTCGTCCCTGATATTAACCCTCTGGTTTTAATTGTTTCCACAAATGATTTATTTAATGGTATCAATTTATTACACCAATCCCGTTAAAAAATTAAAGATATATCCTAAAGAAAACCAACCGCGTCGCATCTTGTCGTGGAATGCAATACTTACGAAAGCACATTTACTGTCTCATATGATACACAACGTATTTCTGCAAGAAAAACATTTAATGGCCTCCAATAAAATCTAAATATCATATTCCAGTATAATTTCCAAGAGAATTCATAATTAAGGGTACACATAATATAATGTGGACTGGTCAAAATCGCAGACGCGAGATCATTACGTCAGAGTTCCTATACCCAAATATCTTCTCTGAGACATTAGATTCCTTTACTTATTTCTAAAACTTCCATTTTATTATAGAATCATGGAAAATTCTTCGGAAATTATATTCTCTATTTATAAACCTACAAATAAACCTTATGTTGAGGAAGATTGGGAAACTAAAAACAGTACGCATGAAATTGCAGATATTGCACACATTAAGGAGATATCTTGTATTAAGAGCTCTTTTCACATCAAATAACAATATATGCTCCAGATATATCCATTCAATTTTCTTACAATGCAGACCACTCACCTTCAAAAATGAATTTCTGTCACTTAAAACAACTGGGATTGCAAGTACAAACCAAAATAATGGGCACTCACCTCTGCACTCTTTACCACAATAGATCTCAAATTTCTTAACTCAGTGTTTTTCAGAACCTCCTTTCTAATCTTCTCATCCCTTCTTTCCCTTCCAAGATCATCTAACATCGACGCAGTATATTTCAACTCTCATACGTGGTATTAAAGATAGTATGACCTTCTTGCACAATAATCTAACCCCTCCAAAATTTGACGAATTCCTATTGAAATTTATTGATTTATTTTCCACTAATGAACCATTGACTACAGCGTTGTCATCTTATAATTAAAACATATCCTAATTTATTAATAAGAAATGTAAAACAAAGACATACTCCCTCACCTGACCCAATCACATATTTTTTTCCAAATACAATTATAAAATCACTTTCAGGAATCTAACTCGCAGACTACGAAAGAAAAATTCTAAGTGCCTCTGCTCACCTCACGCTCTGGACAGGGTCACTTCCTCTTGATATTGCTTAATACATAGCTTCGAACTCTTTGTATCCCGACCACTATTGAATTTACGATCATGAACATGAGATCGTGACGGACTTTTTAAAACGTGGTTGATGTATGTCTAAGAACAAAACCAGGGTTTAAATATTACCATTATATATTACGTAATTGTAACACATGAAATCTAAATTTAAAAAATATTACAACCCAAGTAACTATGAAAATGAGTTTATATCTAAACTAAAGAAGTTGTTGCAATAAAATTTTCCAACGTTATGTTATGTTATTTTAGGATCAACAATCAGACCTCTTCATGTTCTAAAAAATTCACGTAATATTAAACATCGTAAAATTACACAAAAACATATATTAATTAAAATCAATTTGACATCAAATTCTATTTATGACGTGTTATCAGCTAATTCGCATTGCGGAGGACATACTACAATTTTCATAAATCCGAGCTCGCAATTGCTTTATTCCATGATGGGGCAAAAGATTATGACGCCAAGCATTTGATTTCAGATCTCATTTTCAAACCATGACACAGGGACCCTCAATATCTATTACCATCAGTGACATGTTTCCTAAGAAATCGGTCATTTTCCACCCGCCTGCTTAGCACACTCTCACCCTCTTATCCAGCCCTAACAGGTGTCCACACTCTCACATATTTCATATCTACACACATGTTTATTCCACCACAAAATAATATCTTGCCTTATTCGCGGGCTATATTGCCATAGGGTGGCAAAGAACTCGAAGTGGCCGTTGATTCAGTTGATAATAATTTAAAACATTTAGGGCGTACTCTTCGAGGATTGACTTTTGTTCCTCAAAAGTCAATCAAAATCCTTCACCTCTCGATAAACGTCTTAACCATCCAATCTTACATACCGATCACAATCAATCTCCTTTCTCCTACAACACCCTACTATACCTTGGGGTACTCATTGACAAACGACTGTCATGAAGTCAAAATATAAATTATATAATAATAAAATACTCGAGAAATAAATATATCATCAACTATACCGTTTGGCCAATTTACACGCGAATGCTCTACATGGGATTCAGCTTCACGCACATTAATGTTTCAAAATCGCTACCTTTCTAAAAGTTATTTCGTTCAGCAACATTTTTCTGATTTCTGTTGTACTTAAAAATAGGGAATAATCCACTCTGTCTTTACCTCTCTTACTTAAATTTAACGCATGCTCTAGTTAATTTTTGCTGATAACCAGTTGGCTACTCCTGCTCGGTTTTTTTACAGGTATATTTTTGGTGGGATCCTTTTATCTTATTGTTACAACAAAATGATATGGGACAACTAAATATTGTTTTATGTGCGGCTTCATCGGAGGGTAAAAGTAGCAGCACGTAGTACATTCCTGTATTCCTATGCGACAGGTATCTTCTTTTACCTCAATATAATAATTCCATGATTTGTGTCACCTAATTTACAAATACCAAGATACATTCTTGTAGTGAAAAAAGTAATGAATTTGCGAAAATGCTGCATTGATAAATACGGGAAGAGTGTTTGTAATACGTGAAGCAAGGATGGCAATACGCGGGCATGAAATTGGCAATTCCTATCAGCCGTGCACATTGTCTCGAGTTATGTCAGAGAAGTAGAAAAATATCCCGAGCACTTCCGTCTTGCAATGGCGTCTAATATACCTGCTTAGTTGATCTACACGTAGCCAACTAGGAGGGGAGGGAGGAGGGAAGCTATGGTAAGGGTGTGGGTCGGTGAGTCGGGTGGTATCCATCGAAGATATTATTTGTATAATAATTGAAGGTGTTGATTTGTATGTAATGAATTGAATATATAACCGTAATTGAAGGTATTGAGATTCGTTATTCGAATATATTGCAGCTGAAGAGGCAGAGTGAATAGTTTTGTTGATTTACATTAATTTCTCTCTTATTTTCCCCAAATGAATTTGTTTTCTTTTTCTTAATTATTTTATGATAATTCACGCCATTTATTCGTTTGAAGAACTAACATGGGTCTAATTTATTATAATTATAATTATTGAAATCTTAGTAATAACAATGTTCAGAAACTTCTCAAACGCCTTCCAGATATTAAACCGTCCGTCTAAAAATGAGAATTAGTGACATGCAACCTGGTGCTCGGTTGAACGTGAATAGTAGCGATTTTTTTTTTTTGGTTGGGGCTTTAGGGCTTGTCAACATCGAGGTCATTAGAGCCCATAGTAGCGAATAATTTCCTGAAATTTTTAATACAAAAACTCAACGCTAGATTAAAAACAACGTTTGACCGACTGATACCTAGAATCATAAGTACGTAATATAGACCCACTGTTCTTCCCAGTTTGTTGTCAATTAGATTTTATAAATCTCTTTTGTTTCATATGCTCTGGTCAATGAGTAACTCTGTTCCTGAGTTTGAACTCCTGCTAAATATCCAAGTGCAGGGGAGAGTGGTGGCGTTCGAGTGCCCCCCCCATCTCCCTCTACGCTGCCGCACTAGCCAGCGGTTACCCGTAGCATTCGTCTAAGGGTAAATAGCTGACCATCTGTGATGTAAAGGCATGCTCGAGTCATCGCCGCATGGGAATAATGTCTTTGGTACGTTCAGGGGAGTCATAACCCTTAAGGAAATTACCTATCGGTATCTTCTAAGGTAT
Source organism: Laupala kohalensis (assembly GCA_002313205.1). Classification (NCBI taxonomy): domain Eukaryota; kingdom Metazoa; phylum Arthropoda; class Insecta; order Orthoptera; family Trigonidiidae; genus Laupala; species Laupala kohalensis. The sequence continues at coordinate 309,481 of NNCF01129170.1, forward strand.
ATTTCAGCTCAAACAATAATTTGACCTCATTTGCACGTTAAGTAAGTAGTGCCAGTGAATATGCGTTAAGAGGTTTAGAGGTGATGTAATGGAAATTGGTTAAACGTGTTGTATAATTGAATACAAAATCAGTAATTTGCGAATTGAAAGTAAAAATAACATTTGAAACTATAGGTAAAGGAAAATATAAAATATCCGCTCTGGTAATTCCTTTCAAAGTATTCTTCGAAGAAAAATTCCACAGTATAATCATTTCCCAGTTCCGGCTGTAGTATTCATTGAAGGTGTATCGACAGATACTCATGGGAAAACTGCCTAAATGTTGTACGACGAATACAGACGTATCACATGTGGTAAGCTCCAGTAGATTTCCAGAAATCATACCAGTTTAAAGAAAAAACAAAATGACAACTGTCCGCCGCAGGAGATTTCCGGTAGCATCCATTATATTTGTTAAGCAAGACGTGCATTGTCAACGCTAGTCAAGATCCGCAAAACTTGTATCCTGGAATACAGGGCAATGAAACTCATAAGGAAATCTAAAATAATGTTCGAAATTAAATGTAACATACAGAAGGATCGAGAGGCCTGTAGTGGTTTGTTTGCGTCAAATACAAGGTAAAATTCTAGAAAATGTGAGAAGCAAGTCAAGCTTTACTATTCGAATTACCTTCGTAATAATATTAGCTAATTTCCTATTCTGCTGTATTTGGTCTCGAAGGGGTTTGGCGAATTTGCACCATGAAAACCGAAGTATTGTTACTCGTACATTCATCTCAGTATATGAAAAGAATTAATACTACAACATTACTTTTATTTCAAAGATATCTCTGTTCTAATTTCACATAAATGAAAGCAGAAGGAGATAATTTTGTCACTACAGAAGGGATACAGATTTATGAAATAAAAGTTAGGAATATACAACGAAAACAAGTAAGAAAACACATTTAAGGAGTCGATCATAAATTACGTCATCAGTTTTATACTGATTTTCAGACCTTGGATATGAAACATTTGGGTAGCGTTAGGACTCATTTTTATAAGAAATTTTTGTAGATTTCAAAAAAACCCTCAAAAAGTTGAAATTTCAACTAGAAATAATAAACGCTCTAGACAGTGCCTAGTTGGTGACTCATTGTTGGTTACCAGCCGACCCGGCGAGTGGGTCGAGAGGGTGCGTTGAGTTCCGAAAATCCCCTTAATCCTCAGGGTATCACGTCTGAGAGGAAACACTATATTTCATCCATTTATACAAATTTTAGATTCAAGAGATGGAATTCTCAACCAGCAGAACTAGGTTAATAGAGAAGAAATTTTCACAAGAAATTCAAATGCAGTTTTTGCATTACAGAGATTTGAGAGAGAAATCACTGTTCGTTGAATTTGTTGGATTTTCAGTATACTAAAGATATATAACATTTTGTTAAGGTATTATGTGCGTCAGAGCGACTAGGCTTAAGCACCCCCAAAAATGTTTCAAATGATAGTTTGAACTATTCTTTATCCAGTGGTAGCAGAATTTTAATACCCTTACGGCGCAAAAATTTGAATAATTTGACTTTAAATTACTAAGGGGTTATATTCATAAGATTTTCAAATCTTACTGGGTATTTTTAAGAATAATTCACCAAAAACTGCGGAAAATACTGTTCTAACGGAAATAACAGCCGTATCACGTGACTGAAGAAAATACGACCCTTGCCAAAGGAGTCAAACGACAGTCTAAATTAATTATCAAGTTTTAAAAGCACAAAATAATTGTTCTCATCCAATAAAAAAAGAAAAATGAATTATTAATTAATAAGAACTACTTTAGTGAATATTTACATGTTTCGTAAATAGTTGACTACTTGACCTCGGTTAACGAGCATATAACATCTTAACTAGCAAATCATCAAACAAAAATCCAGCGTTTAGTTGATACGTAGAGGAAGAACAGAAGCGAATAACGCGCCATGAAGTTTGTTGAGAAAGTAAGAAAAACCTGAGTGCTGTTTTACTTGGATTTAACGACTAAGCTGATTAAGATATCCTTTCTGATATTCATGTCAGTTTGCATTGTGGTTCAATCTACAAATGAAGGAAGTGAGAAGTTGTTACCATTTGTAAATACATTAATGAAACCACCTCATTTTGCCATGGTAATAAATACATTTTTCATTTCAAAACATGTTTTCGGCGGCATGACTGTCATCATCAATGAATCTACAAGAAAATACAAAAGGTATATTAATAGAATAAAAAAATTAATATTAACGAGATAAACATTAAAATAGGTATACTAATATCCACACATGATTCAGGATAAACTAAACAAATATTATGACTTTTAAGTATAATGTTTTTCTGAATGTGGAACAAAACTTTCAGGAATACATAGTGAGATGAACTGCTGATGTCGGGACAAAATGCGAAAGACCCAAAATCCAGCAGCAATGAAACCCCAAAAGACAGGTAGAAGATCCTTCCGGCTTATCTCCAGTGAGGAGGGGGAGGGGTGAAGTAATTAGTCTGACCCCACTGTTATACTCATTTCCTATACAGAACTCCCAGTACAAGTTCCAAAAAAAGTAACCATTAATCTCACATATCTAAGTGACGTATCATTTTTCTCGTCTAAGATACACAAATAAAATAAATTTCGAATCACATTTCTACGATGATTAGTTACTGAGATAATCGACAAGTTACTGTCACTATCTTGTGTACTCCCGATAATGCTAACTCTTCATTCGTGTTTCACACGTTTTATTAGATTATAAGAAATCATTAAATATATATTATTATTATTATTATATTAATTTTTGCAAATTTTTCAAGAAAATTTACATCAAAAGTTTTAATACTGATGGGTTTTCCGACAGTATTTCAGCAGAAAAATTTAATTTAGTGAACTCTAAATTTCTGTCCACTCTTAATTATAACCGAAAGTAATGTAACTCCACAGCGTAGCCGGCAGTACAAGTGTAATTCATTAACTACTTTAACATTCAGAATACTCTCAATAACTTTCCGAGAGATTTTCTCCGTTACAAAAATAAAATACATTATCCTTGATAAGAGATTTCATTGCGAGCATAACATAAATAATGACAACATCCTTTGTTTTAATATTTAAAATAAGTAATAGTTTTATTTCTCGTATAACCATTCAAATCGTCTTACAATCATTAGTTTCATGCCAATTAAGGGCTTAAGTTGAAATGAGGTACTTTAACTCGTCGTCGAACGCTGTAGCACTTAGAAGATTGATGTTTTGTTCCAGAATCTATAGAACAGCGTTTTTATAGATTTCTTCATAGCGTTCGTTTATTTAAGAATGGTAACTCTACATTAACAGGAGATTCAACATTTCGGGAGCGTGACGTCGTAGAACTGTGATTCAAATTTTGGATTGTTCGTCAATCTCACAGGAGTATAATGAGCGGTCACTTAATAATGTAAGATTATTAGTTAATTTAACAGCAATATGAACTAGAACTTTAACTTGTGAATAAAGAAAAAAATTGACCACAATAGATAAGGAAAGGCGGGACTATCCACCTGAGTTATTAATTATCATATACCAGTGCAATTAATTTCTTTGCTGTGTTTGTGCTTTGAATGGTAACTCAACCTTAAAAAAAAGATAATGATATCAAGGGAACGGGACGTCCTAGAAGTGTGATTCAAATTATGTTTTATTCGTCTATCTCGTACGAGAAAAACGAGTCGTCACGTAATAATGTAAGATTAATGGTTCATTTCATAGCAATATGTACTAGGACTTAGAACTTGGGAATAAAGGGAAAAAATGACCACAACAGATATGAAAAGGGGGGACTACCTGTTAGTGCCTCTTTGGAGGGTATTTTCCTCGACGCGGGTAAAGGGATTTGGGGTTTTGACACACATTTTGTCGTTTGGGGTTATCTCGCATTCGGTTTTGGTCACAGATCCTACAGAATAAGTCAGCAACTTTCCTTTTTCCTGCTTGAAATTTCTGATCTTCAGGTAAGCGGTTCAACTCACGTTGTTTCCTCAAAGTTTTGTTCGACATCCAAAAAAAATATATTTTCAAGTCATAATATTTGTTCAGTTTATCCTCAATCGTGTGTGGTTATTAGTGTACATCTGTCAATATTTACCTCGCATGATAAATTAAAAGTCGTTTCTATGTTGCTCATTTGAGCTCAAATGAGCAACATAGAAACGACTTTTAATTTATCATGCTTTGATAATGTTGCTAAAGCACCACAATTACCAAGAATATTTACCTCGTTAATTTCAATTATTTTGTTCTATTATTATTATTATTATTATTATTATTATTATTATTATTATACCGTTTGTATTTTCTTGTAGATTCACTTATGACGACGGTCATGCCAACGAAGAAGTTTTGAAATGAATGAATCAATCTACATGTTTGTAAATATTAATACACTCAATACCACATCAACTCAAGATTATCGCATCTCACAAAGTGATCCTCTATAGCTTGTTGCTTCAAAAAACGAAGGGGTTAGTTATGCAAGTTTTAATGAAATATCACTGTCTCAAATTCCAAGAATTTTAAAGCACGACTCGCCACAAAATTCATTAAAATTTATTTGACTGGTTTGAAGTGCCTTGTAAGGTTCCTACTCCAAAATATTTCAAATTTATACTTATAAAAGATATATGATTTAAAGAGGTCATTCATTTATCAATAAAAGCAAAAAAAAATCGAACTGAAATGTCCTAGAAACGGTTAATCTGTGATATTCAGACTATTAGAAAATGAAACTTTTTTTTCTGCAAAATCTCTTCAGATGCAAGGTGGTGAAAATTTTGGGAAACGGAGTAATGATAAAGAATACAATAACGTTCTTGATTTTTTCATGTAAAATTCAATATGAAAAATATATCTATTTTCTCAATTTGCGTAATTTTTGTAGTTATTTAGGAGTTTCCGCAACATCAACGTTGTTTAAACAATCAGAGCAGAAAATGTAATCGTCTTTTGAACGCTTTTGCAGACAACACTTAAGACCGATGAGTTCCTATTTTATAACTAATATCTGTTTAACGCATAATAAAACTCTTCATCATTATTCAGTGAAAGGAGAATTATATTGTTGCCTCGTCAACAGCCAGGTGAAAATTGCGACGAACCGGAACTTGAACCCAGGATTTCTGCTAAGGCCGCAGGTGAGCTGTCCACTGCACCACGCGCCTAAGGGTTCGAGTCTCGATCCGTCGCAATTTTCACCTGGCTGTTGACGATGCAAACACTATTACACGAATAGGTACTGGGAAGTTGTGAGTTAATTATATTGCTGTCCACATATCATTTATATGGACATGAATGCAGTGGATCTCTTATCGACGAAGCAAAAACTTCACTTTACCATCATGAATGAGGCAGTAGACAGAATTGTCATTTATTCTCATCCATTACGAATTTCTTAGAACTGTACAAGGAAATTTTGAGATACACGCGAACGACTACTCGTAAGCAAATTTTTCAGGGGTTTCATTTTAATTGTGGTTTCATTTATATGAAATAAACATTTCTCAAGAAAACGATTGTTTGAGTGTGACATATATGCATAATTTCACTTATTAAATGTAAGTTTAGTGGGCAATTAATGGAGCGTTGAATGGAACGTCGTATAACGATGATGGATACATGTGTTTCCGTGTTTTTTATCAAGTAGATGATAACAACACGTTCCTCTTTATGATTAATTATATTTCAGTTCTTTACGCACAAAAAATCATGAAATATTATTTGATTCTGACCAGAAAAGTGGATAAATATTGCATGAATTCACATTAAGTTCTTATTAGGTACGAAGAAGTTATCTTCTTTCTTACTTCGTATAATCTATATTCCTCTGGAATAATCAGACAAATTGCCGAAGGCTTGAAACTGCTCACCACACTTATTTGCTTAATGCTTTTCTCAAACATCTCCTTTAGACGAAAAGCACAGGTAGAGGGTAGTGTTTCTTGTAAACCTTAGCGAGTAGCTGACAGAGAACGATATGAAAAAACTAGCTAGATAATTCTACTGAATACACTATTTGAATAATTTCTTTCTTAACAGCAGCTATCATTCAGTGGAAGTAGAGCACTATAGACAGGCATCATTGTCTCTTTATACTAATATAAGCGTCAATATAAATATCACTATGGAGGCAGGTGAGGTAAGTTGTTAAAACGCAGTAATGCTGAGAGATTCAAATCCTGATTATGAGGTGTTTCCCCTCATATTTCAGCGTCCAGACTCTAAATCTATTTATCATGTAAGTGCTTGGGAGCAAAGGAGAGTAATACTGATCTTGAGCAGATGCCAAGAAATCGAAAAGCTCTTTGCTACCCCCACCACACGGATCCGTGGAGTCTGTGGTGGGAACAGACACACCCACATATAAAAAGGGAGATTGGTATAGAAATTTAATGAGAAAAAGTTAAAGAGAATTAGTCATAGAAGCAAAGCTTCGTTATATCGAAAGGCAGATTAACAAAATTTAGAATTATCATTCTTGGGAAAGTAAATAAAAAAATAACTAGTTAACTAGTTCAATCATTTAAAAACTGATTGAAAATTAAAAGGTGCTGGAGAAAGTAAATAATTAATTTTTGAATCTTTGGTAAATTTTACCAAAAGAAATTATATAAACTTAAAATACATTAAATTGTTACAAAACATACAAACGCACAACTTAACAAAAGCTTGTTTAACTTCTAAAGAAATTGATTTTGGACTTTTTTGGCGAAAATTCTCACCACCAACCCCCTCCCACAGTCACACATCAGTTCATGACAAGCTAAATGAACATTTGCCATGACCTGATGATTATCGCTTAATTTGGTTTTATACGCCAATTCTTCACTGCCCCATGTGCCGTGCAAAGTCCCCTATCTCCTAGCAACATAGTGGAAATTTCCCAGTAATCTCCTCATGCCTTGACAATGTTTGATTTAGTATTGACTATGTAATTCAACATAGTTACTTAGACAATTGAAGAGAAAATTTGGTCAAGTCTGTTCTATGTCTTTAACGATAGCACTGAAGATTGATAATCTTGAGTTGATCTTGGAGATCTTTCTTTTATAAACTATCACAGCAAAGTCGCCTTGAGTTTGTTGCTTTCGCTAACTGGTGCCGCTAAATTCGTAGATCATCCGGTGACTATTGCGGTGGATTGGACATCGTATATCATTGCTTTAAAAATATCTTGCCTATTTCCAGAAAACCAAACGATTGATTTAGTTCATTTCTCAGCAAATTATATTGTAATCGTAATTTAAGTGTCAGCGAATGAACGTGATTTCGTTAACTCACGGTAGTATCATAAATTAAATAACAATTTAATGGTATTTTTAAAGAATTATTTTTTACTCTATAATTTCGTACTCTGAATCACTGACGGTGAGTTCACACATTGTGTGATTTTACTGTTGTGAATGCAAAACTAATGTAAGCGAAAGACAAAGCTATTCCTTCGGGATACAGAGGTATCAAATAAGGTCAGCGTATTCAGAAACCAATTGCAGAAAATATTTAATTCGTTCAAAACATTCTTCAGTTTTTCGTTCTGGATGTAATTCAACTTAGTCTACAAGTCTGAACGCAAGTCAAGTTCCCTTGTTCCTTGAAAAATACAGTTCAAAGAATATTCAAGCATCTTCCAGGTAAAATCGAACACTTTATTATTATTTTTTGCTCTCCAATCACAACAATTGCTTCAAGATAGTATTGACTAGTCGAATAAAATTTGTTTCCCCGTCCCTTGCATGGTCACTGTGATAACAAGTGTTTCTTTCCGCCAATGCTTGAACAAATCATTCAATTACAATTCAGTTCGAATTACTTTTCTTACAAATGTACTGCGAATTCTAGTTTGCATATGATGGACACTTCATTATCGATGGAGCGCTCCTCTTGATTTCGAATGAGAAATGACTGTCTTCCTCCACGCAGAAGGCTGAATCCACGGCCACAAAACCTGAAATAAGACATAATAATCACTACTCTACACTTCACCAACATTTTATTCTTACCAAAATTACTTTGAGTCAACACATACAAACTGCATGATTATAAGTAAGTCACTATGTCTATTCGAACTGGATGATCTTCAATCATTAACTAGTAATAAAAAAGAAACTTATTTTGGTGATGGTGCAAGTAACAAAGTTCATTCTATAATTTAAGGAGTTGAAATGTTCACAAATATATAATGAGTTACCATAAGAAGTTCTTATGTGTTATTTCACCACAAAAGTTGTGAAACCGAATTCCCTTTTTCTTCTCTTCCTCCTGACTAGACGAAGGCACATGCCGAAACACACCAAGTGATACGCAAGTATACCTTTTGAAAGTATTCTATGTTTTATATACTGCACTGATTTATATGATTTTTGGACTCTTGAAGAACTGGAATAGCAGAGAAATTTGGATTCATTTTCTAAGTTGTTCTACATAACATTTTATTTCATCCCTGAAATTTGAGTTTATTGAATTGCTGATTTCCTAGTTACCAAATAAAAAGTGAAACCAAATGTGTAAACGTACATGGATTGTAATACCTATTAAACGTTTCTTGCTCACACGTAGAGTATTATGACAAGCAGAATATCTTTGGTATTTGTTAGTCATGCATTTACATCATGTATCACTCGAATCCGTGAGGTATTTAGGAGGGATTTAGAATATATCATTGGCAACATTGTTTGATATGACCGCTATACATAAAATTCCACCTTCCTGCTTCCGATTTCGGTTTCGAAGAGAAAGGTGCAAACGCACCGCGCCTGTTCTTCAGTCGCCTGTTCTTGCGACTGAAGAGTATGATGGAACTGATCTCCTCAATCGCAAAATATAATATACATACGTTCTCTTTTACAATTTCTCGTTACAATTTACAAAAATGAAAAGCTCACTGAGTAATTGATCTACAAATTGTTGCAATCGTATTGAATATGTAATAATCTAGTACTACAAGTCATATGAAAATAGGATGTGGTGGTTATCACCCCACTGACTAATTTATGAATAAGACACTATTATAAACCTAAACCCAAGACAGCGAGCAGCAAGACAGCAAGCAGAAGCTAGCAAATCATGTATAATTATACACCACACATAATATAAGTTACTCATTACGAAATTTACCTTATCTTGTTTCAGCAACAAATTCGTTATACGGGTAAAACATAAAGAAATATCTCATGTTATGAGATACAGTGTTAACTCGCGGTTGTACTGTGTATCTCACCTGAACAGAGAATTTCAGCTATGAACCCTCGAGAAAAAAATTTCTTCGACTTAAACACGCGATTTAACCGGGATGGAAGCATCTCTTTTGAGCTTTACGCATCCGTACACGAAGAATAAGACCATAATATGTTTCTTGTTGCTTGGCTAGTGTCGCTGAATTATTGCCGCAGCTCGCAATTGCTGGAGCTACGTAACGATTACGAGGAAGTAAATGATGAATATATGTATGCAACACCATAAAACCCAAAATACAGGGAGCGCATTACTATTAAGCGCAAGAATAGAAGGAGGTGTTAACTCGGGCAACGCGGGATGCACGCGTTGGCTGGTGGGCCGGGGAAGGAGGGGATTGAGAACAGAGCAGTGGATCACTTGGCGGGGTGGTGGTGGGGGAAAGGAGTTGAGACGGGTCAAGCCAGAGTACAAAAACTCAGGCCGCTGCCACCACGGCGTGTCTGCCCGCCGCGCATTAAGTACATGTTGCTGCCAAGAGCTGTTTAAGAGACGAGACGACGGCCAACCGCAACATCTCAAGTCATTTCCCATAAGCACCAAGAAAAACCGCAAAGTTCAAAGTCGTTACGCTTTGTGTTTTTTTCAATGCGGGGAAAATAAAGAGGCTACACCTCTCTTCACCCACCCGCATGTCTCCGTCATGGAACCGAGAACAGTATTAGATTGCATCTAGTCACCCCTGGCGTGATCGCTAGATATAGTATACCAGATAATGATTTGAAACTGAATTGGTTCTAAATCCGACCCCAACTCATTCTGTAACATTTAAAATTAATATTTCGCATCTGAAATGAGGACACCAAACGATATAGAAATTAAGATTAATTAATATAATTTATATGTCCCCTAATTGTAAGAATTGATACGATGAATGTAGAATTAAGTAGCGTAAGATATAGTACCAAACGCAGATGCTTTTGTCCTGAGAACAAAATTTTTAATTTTTGGAAATATTGGTGAGTATATGAATTATTTGAACTTCATGGTGTCAATATCAAAGCAAAACAAGAAACACTGGTCTATAAATTGAAATAACTGATGGGAACAGCTGATCGCATCTATATATTTAAGGCGGTTGATTGTAGTAAGAATCGGCCGTAAATCATAGCAGTCACAGTTTGATTAACCCGATACTGACTTGGAGGCTTCCGGAATGCAGCGCCGGGCTTGTTTGGCGCACCTGCTTGACGATTATAAGAAACAATGTTGTCATGAAACAATTGTTATGCATGATGGCTCCCCCTAGCTTTCTCCACTGCCTTTGCATGCGTTAACGACCTTCAGGGAGGGTACGATCACACCCACAGGACTCGCCTCGTTGAGTCGCACGCTAACTAGTCTTGGACGGATCGTCCACCCCGTCGCCGGTTCCACCGCTGCACCGAATAATATTTATTATCAAAAATGTTGCAGAAATTGTGTGAAACCAGGAGAGAGATAAGTAACGTGACATACTCGAACCAAGCAAGAATGTCCTAATATTTACTTAATATATCTTAGGACAACTAAAATCCGTAGAATCTTCCATAAATGAACGAGTAGACTAATACTAAATATTTAATTCAAAAGAAAAATTTGCACAGAACTCAAACGTGTCAGAATTTTGGAACGGTGAGAGTGAGCTAGCTTGACTGAAAATTTACAATGATTTGATAGTTTAAAATATGGAAAATAATTTTAAAAGAAATATCTGTCATGAAGCAAATCTGTTGAGCAAAGTAATCTAGTTTTTACTTCATCTTTGAGGTTACCACATTTTTACGTTGATACGACCATCCAATCACATTTCTGTGTCCTAAATGTATTATTGTATATTACGTATTATTTATTCATTTATTTGTACATGTATTATGTGTATTTTGGCATTAGACTACCAATAAAAGTTCATTCATCCATTCTAGAATTTTCATGCAAGTAACTATGACGTTCAGGTTAGTGTAGAAACAAGAATTCGAGATTACGTGACGACTGATTGTGTATTTATGATTTATTTCTTAATATTTCCAACTCCTTTTGAAATTTTTGATTCCAAGACCACTTCTTACAAAACTAAATACTCCTGTAGTATTTTCTTATCGAATGTAACAGTTCGAAAAAGTTAATTTACCAACATTGTATTACTTATTAATTCTGGTTGATTTGTAGAAGTCCATTTTGACAGAATATTTTATATTTAAAGTGCACAAAAAGATACCACTTGATTGCGTACGATATTGAAAACCCTGAGGATACTTTGAGAAGCAACTCGACAATTTATGGGACATTGTGTATTTACGTTTTGCTTTACAGAGCAACGCTACTTTACAATGATGATAATTATCATCAAAATAATGGGACATTAATACGTCATAGAAATTCATTTCTTTTCCCGTGAAGAATTGAACGAAAAAAACCAGGAAACAGGAGCGAACGGTGTGAAAAAGAATTCTGTTTTCATTACTAAGTCCCCTTGACATGGTAATTACGGGGATGAAAAAGACAAAATATCTGCATATGTTACGCGGAACGTGGTCATTTAGACTAGAATTCTTCTTTGGAAAGAAAGTTTTGTTACTCCCAGAGTGAACAATAGAAATATGGAATAAATATCATTACGTGTGCAACGAACATGAGCAAAAACATGAAATAGGTACTAGTATGAACTTTGTTACAAACGCTCGCACAACCTCGTTTATCTTGCTCCACACTTAAACGGTGTGTCACCGATTTTTGTGGAAATTATTTGTCCATAATATGTAACTTAGATTTACTTATATTTTCTTATTACTTCTGATAAATAAATGAAGAACTTAAATAATATGTTTACCAAGTCATTTAATTGTAATTACTCTAACTTTGCATTCACAAAAAGAAAGATAAAAATATCTTCAAATAACCTATTTGTTTCCCCACATTCGACTCTCAGTGAAATCTCAATAAATTTTTACAAATCTTATGCGAAGGTTTCATATATTTCATAAAATTCTTGCAGTTGACATGTCCCTGAGAACCGGGAGTAAAACATTTAATATGAATGTATACAGGCAATATCAATTTTGTTTAAACTTTTACTCTCTAAATTACCCGAGATTAGAGCCAAATGAAATCTTTGATTGCGTAAAAATTAAAACCGGGGAATTAAAATATCGAAAATGTATCAACCTTGAGATAATCGTTATAATTTTATACATAAAATACATAACGAAAGGTACTTTTCGCACTCAATGATATTGATCTTTCTTTTATGGCGAGACATCTTCCCAAAATATTATATTATTTCATTCCAATCCTAAAAGACTGCGTTCAGCAAGTTCTTTTTGTCCTCCCGTTCCCGCTATCATAATTCTTGGCCTGAGGACAACCTGCGTTCTCCCGCAGAGGGAACTATCGCCAATACTACCTATCCCCAAAGTCTCTTCTGCATTTGAAATTCTAAAGGCGTGTTTTGTCCCCCTTGTTAAGGTCAAACCTGAGCGTGTTGAAAAGAGGGATTTGGATCTTTTTTTGAAACGCACATGAGGGAAAGCGTGGCGGGAGATGTTTGAAGAAAAAAAGACGAGATCGTTTCTTTCTCTTTCCCCTCGTGCGGTTGCGAATTTGCTGGCTTATTGTCAGAATAATGCGTCCCTTGTGAATATATATGGGGGAGTAGAGAAAACGTTCCGAAGACGATCATGGGAGTTTCAAAGGTGCTCTCGAATACGTAAGTGGAAGATTTAAAAAATGCGAGGGAGGGAGAAGAAGAGAGGGCGTCGATCGCAAGAGTAATTTGAAAGATCAAAGTGGGAGCCTCGAAGGATCACTGCATGTTCACATGTCTCCCTGGAGGCTTCACTGACGTGTTTCATGAGATGCGTATGTTGCTCTGCAACATGCATCGCCCCACCGCGTGTGTTATTCGCCAGTAACAAGCGGAAGTTACGATGCAGAGAAGTTGACTCATTTTATTCTCACAATTTCACTAATAACCCCATATATGATTGCTTGGTAGAAATTACACATTTGTAGAAACTACTACACACTACTCTAATAAAGCTCAGAATTACAAGGTTTATAATGATTCATCTCTGAGACAATTACTAGTTATTAGAGTTTGTATGTTGATCCCCAGGTTAGTTACTTCCGAATAAAAAATTAAGGATTTAAAATTTCATGATTGTTTTTCTACCCCGACATTGTGTTGTCCTACATTCAAGAATTTGAGAGGACAATATCTGTAGAGAAATATACTGTTGCGATGCAACGACCTGTGACCTACCATACGGCAAGCTGGCTCGTAGTACGTTGCGCTACAACATACGGCCACTTCTGGATGGCTTCTGTAGCCAACTCCATAGGAGAATTAAATCGAAACGGATAATTTCAAGCTCGGCTTTCTCGCAAACATGGGATGCACAATGTGAAAAAATAACAAATATTGCTGCCCTTCGAGTCAGAACCTTCTAGTTAGAAATAGCAGACTGTCATAAAAAAATCATGAATTATAAGTGTCCAAAAATGTTCGAACTTACATAACCATACCTTCCAAATATGACAAAAATCAATATATCGCCGCTGTGAGTTCATTTTATGCTCATATACGCTGAACACGCGGATCACGTCCATTGATTGTACTGAAACATAACCACCCCTATAATAGAGAACGTTGAGATCCCACTCATTCTTTACCCTCGAAACCTTTTTTCCTAACAACTTATTTTAGAAGAATCATTACACACCTTTGTTTTGCCAACTTTCCTACTTTGCAGCAACCTCATTAGACCTCTCTCGAGGGGAAGATTCATTTACTTATGAGACGAGTAATGTTCCTCATGTGCTTGAAAGACAAAGAGAAACCTGAATAAACCATATATAATTAAAAGGGTCCTCTGCTATTCACGAGGAGAACGATCTCCCGATCTGTCAAGAACATTTCCTCAAATTATTTTTCCTGCGGAGTCCAGCAACAATTTAGAAAATTTTATGCATTTCAATGCTCGTATCGCATAAACTACCATTTATATAAACACCTCATTTTGAAAAATTCCGAGTAATTATAGCTTATACATTTATTTATTTTTGTACAAAAGACAGTTTCGTAAATGAAGTGCAATTTATTTGGATCTCAATATAAGATATTTACATTACAGAAAGTAACGTACCTATCAACTACTTGAATATATTGGATATTATTAAAATATTTTTGAAGGAATAATCTAGAGACAAGTAAACGGGTTTCGAGTGTAAATGTCATAATCTGACAACACACCTGACGTAATCTCAGGTCCGACGGAACCAAGGTCATTTGGTAACCCCTGGTCTCGGTGAAACCTTGTTGGGAGCATTAAATCGCATTAGGTTTCACAATGAAAATCAGTCTAATAACAAGTTAAGAAACCGGAGTCTGGATTACCAAATGTATAAAGCATGATTTTCATTTCAATAATCCATATAATACTTTTAATTTTTAAAGCAATCCACTAAAACAATATACTAATCCAATCTTGCAATCTCTTAGTACACGCCTTTTTAATTGTTAGTTTGTTGGTATTAAAATATATTTAAAAAATTTATTTACGGTTACTTCCTTCTTTAGATAAAAATCATCAAGTCTCAAACCAATTGAATGAATGACAAATCTATATGTTTTAATCAAATCAAATGATCGGAAATAAGGAAAGCAGACCTAATATGTTATATATATATATATATATATATATATATATATATATATATATATATATATATATATA
>NNCF01129170.1:334511-388394 GCA_002313205.1 Laupala kohalensis
AAAAAAAAAAAAAAATCCAGGAAATAGTCAATCGGAGCTTTTTAAGGGGGAAAAGAAAGCGAACTAGGATGACGGACTTCTTCCGTTGATGAATAGAATAGATGAATAGAAAGATGGTAAGATGAATAGAAAAATAGAAGGGTGTATAGGAAAAAAGGAGGAAAATATCTAGATATGGAACAAAATACTTAGTCAGCTTTTTACAAATTGAATGTGAGTAAATAATTGTAATATTTTGTATAATAAATTCTTTTTGTGCGTTGATGATATTACGTAATTTTTAAAACAGTTTGGGAAGGTGTGAAGGGAATTAACTCACAGTTTCCGAGTCGAAGAGCGTTTCCATCGTCAACGGCGACGGACCGGGACTCGAACCGGGACCCCCTGCTACGGCCGCAGGAGTTCCGTCCATTGCGCCACCCACCTACACTGCCAAAGCCCTTGCACGACATCCGCCTGGTTTGTTCCGGTGAACCTGGGTAATATCCCCAACAGGAGATAAGTGATCACAGGCGGTTCCCTAAGTTGGGAGAACTATTCACGTATCTCCGTGTCGGATGCCATTTTGTACTCACAACTTCCGAGTGCCTACTCGCGGAGGAGTGTTTGCGAATGTCAAATCATGTGAAGAGAATTGATGATTCAGGTGCTTAGAGCTCAGTTGATTGTCATAGGGCAGAATCAATACATCGCAATGTTTGACTCAGCAAGAAACATCAATTTATACACTTTCAGCATGTAGCAACAAGTGCACAGCGTCAGTCGCAAATAACGTGAATGAGCAGGAGAGACATTAGCACACGATGAGAAGTTTTAGCGTCCTCAGTTTACAAAAACAACAACATTATTTTCCGTATCATATATGCCTTACTCATGTCATGCGTNTATATATATATATATACATACATACATACATACATACATACAGTTTACAAAAACATCATTTTCCGTAGCATATATGCCTTACTCATGTCATGCGTATCTGATAATTATGCCTAAATCGAGAGCAAAGTTTTTCAGAAACTAAATACCAGTACAATAGAATCGACCAAACAGACGTAGAATGAGTTTATATTAGTTAAAAATGGTTTAAAGATTTATAAGTACAGTTAGTCGCAAAACGTTTAATGTAGTAACCAAATATATGTTTTTCGTATTACTAAGATATATACTTATGAAATTACTTTCTCGTGTTGTATGAAATACAAATTTGTGGGTATTATGCTAATATTATTACACGTGTCGAACTATTTCTTTTTTGTTAGGTGTGTTTGAAATGTCGAATCCGCCTCTGCCTTTAGAGCCTGTGATCGGAATTGGTGGGATGGTCCCTTGCTTGCTTCCGGAGAGCAAATTAGTTATTTGTCCTCCACGTGGTCATACGCAGTTTGTAACTCTTTTGTTGACAATGAAGTTTATAAAGTTTATTATGGTTAATCATACTGGAAATTTATTTACGGGATGGCAGTCGGAAGTTTGGACTTATCGGTGACTATGCAATACCATTTTATCTCGCATAAGACCACTGTTATATGCGTATAGTCTTCAATTGACTTATTGAAATGTCAAGTTGAGACAGCAGTTGTCAGGAAACCGTTTTAACATTCGTCTTTCACGGAAATGTTTTAACTCACCAACGAGTTGAAGCAGGTTCGGCCGTTCGAGACTCCGCAGCGTAGCGATGTAATATGCTTCCAGCGGATTCACTTGTGATCCTCTCCACAGTTAATCGATTAGTATTGAGTTCCACCAATAAATCAACGAGACAATCTATTACTGGATGGTATTCCGCAGCAAATTAGACGGAAGTAATTCGGATCAGTCGAAGGGGAACTAAACATTGAATCATTAATCGAGTAATCTCCGAGTGATATGATTTTTGTGACCCTACTATTTAGGATTATTCAGAGGAAATCCATTTTTCTTTTGATAGGCGAGTATAATGCTTGTTGATTTTGAATTCATTTTCGTCCTTTGTGAACGAATTATCCATTTTTATTTCATTCATATATGTATTGTATTCGGGGATGTGTACATCATTTGCAAAATAATTATTTAAATAATACATGTGATAGTTTTCTTTTAACAATTTTCTTTTATTCTCTTTTTAAACCGTTCTTACATGATGTGACACCTACTCATGTGTCAATGTACGTGTTTAACGAAAAATGCTTACAACGATATCTTTATTTTTAAGTAGCAATTTTAAGATTTAAATATAATAAAAAATATCTACAATGCTTGTTGCGAAATACTATTGGGAAACAAGAATATACTTATTGACTTTGGTCATTGTAGAATCATACTTTAATTGAAATATTTATTTCAATGTATTGTAATACTCGATAAAAATTGTTTTGTGACTAGTATTTTCCAAAACGTTATATTTGTGCCTCAACCTGCGATAATATCATAAATTAAAAGTGTCGTAGATGTTTAAGTTTTAATTACGTCATAAATGAATCAAAAGATTTTAATCAAAAACAAGATGGAGTTTAGATGAGAAATGACTGACAATTTAAAAAGTTGAAAATATTTTTTTTCTCTTCTTACATAAACGTAAGTAGTTGTTTTTATGTTGTGTAAACAAAAACAAAATGTAAAAATTGATTTTCAACCTAATATAACAAGAAAAATTATTATATTTAATTTTTTATTAAATTTATATTATGTAAAATTAACAAAAACCTTTTAATTAACTTAGTAATAATAAATTTTTAGTCAAAAAAGCAGTAAAAAACTGCGTATGACCACGTGGAGGACAATAAACTAATTTACTCTCCGGAAGCAAGCAAGGGACCATCCCATCAATTCTGATCAAGGGTCCTGAAGCAGAGGCGGATTAAAAACCTTCAGCAAGAAATTCCTAGATAAGATAAAAAGTTAGCTGCGAGTTATAATACTAATAGAATATCAACATGTTTGTAATTTAACATGTTCGAACTATTACCGAACTATAGATTACTCTGAGTATAGTGTTTAAAAATCATAAGAATTGAAATAACACTAAATTCACGATTTCTTGTTACAATAAACGCGCCCCTAGAGAAGCTGTATAAGAAATCCGCCTCTACCCGAAGGAAAACCTGAGCAAAACCCGGGCGAGGATGGGGTACAGAATTAATGTACACAACCGTGCCAAAGTTGAGTACACATAAAACTATAGTATAATATATTTTTGTATAAAAAATATTAATTTTTATTTGCTAAAACGCATCATGGTCACGATTCCTGTTCGCAACTTTCCCTGGAGTTAATACGTGAAAGCAGTGCTGTATCCTTTTCTCGTGCGACGGGTTTTGGTTACCAGAGAACTGTGTTGCTTCTATTGATTCGCCGACCAGTTTCAAGTACACAGCGTGGGAAACAACAGCACTGGTTGAGACGTCACAGGGGAGAACTTCTGTTTGCTGTCGTGGTATGTGTCTCTAATCAACGTTCGGTCGTGTGGTTAGTATAGAACGAAGTGTTTCTCAATTTCATGTTCCGCTTTCCTCTATATTCTAGAGTCTTTACCTTCGAGCAGGATCAGGCATCACCAAGTGAATTTTTATGACATCAAAAAGAGCGGAAAAATACCGTATTCAGACGTGATAAGGAATTGTGTGCACGCAAATATAAACAATTTTATTGCCGGTGTGTACTCTTCTACTATACTACACAGAATGACTCAGTAAAAGAGAACACTGCAAATATCTCCTGAACAAATAAAGATATTGAAGAACAGTGTGTGGTGACATAGGACTGTTGAAGGCTGTAAGCAATAATCAATGCAAATTATGGGTAGCCTTTGTAACTGCAGACATTGCTATTGATGTTTTAAATCCTCACTTGTATATAAATAATATAACGCAAAAGTGTTTCAGTCTGTTTGCTAGTTAATCATGACTAAACCATTGAACCAATCGGATGAAATGTGGTAAGGATATTGTTACAATGTTCGGGATGAACATAGGCTAACTTTTATTTTTTAAATGAATAGAAAGAAAAAGAAAGAAAGAAATGGTTTTTTACAATAAATGTCGTTAAAATCGGAAAAAAGGTGCCTAAACGGTTTGAGATATGTGACAACTATGAATGACAATGTTGTTCGCCGTAAAGAGTTCTAAAAAATCGTTCGGGATAGTATATGTCTATCTACGAAGGTTTACCTACATTATCGAAAAAACTTTATTAGAAATAGGGGTGTTAAAATACTTCAATTTAGGAGTATAATTGAAGAAGGAAAAAATCAACCATAATAAAATTAAATAATTTTTGTTATTTTGTGTATTTAACGAACATTATAAACATCTTTAAGTTGTAAAATTTGGACGAATGGTTTAGATTTTAAAAGCTTCTTAATGAAATGGTGCAACCGCGCTGCCGTCGATGTCTGGGAAGCAAAAATTCGACCTGCGCGGTGCCCAACGACTGGGTTCCTTGTTCTAACAACAACAACAACAAAAAAATCCAGCCAACACCGGGTTAATAAACTAGTGAAACTATATTTCTTCAGCGCTTCTTCAAAGCAAAAGAAGAGGCCAACACAATTGATATGACATATATTGAATTCGAACGAAAGACAGCTACGTAACAATGTCTACTATTTAAACATTTAAAATTGACATATATGGGATTGAACTACTTTCCTTCATTGGTAGGAAGAAATCACTTCGGTGCTAGGGAGGTCATTTTTTATATATTCTTTATATATTGGGACACGTACATATCCGTGGTGCTGTTTCTCTGTTATTGCTTCATATTTAATGAATTATCATCTTCGTATTTGTTTGTTTTGAACGGGCCGAGATAAAAACATTGCTTCTTTGAAAAAATCAATAAATCTGTCATTGCCTCTGCAGCTAAAACGCTACCAATCACTTGAACATACCAAATGATAAGCCGCTTGTTACGACGCTTCTTGGTGAACACTGTAGTTCAATGTATTTCCTCTTTTAGAAGATATTTGAGGTGTTAATAATTTTAATCACTCAATTTGAATACCACCGTAGCCAGCTCGAGAGTAAAACATTTTCGGCGTGTTAAATATGTTGCAGGTGTAGTGAAGTTTTGTAAAACAAATGCGTTAGCAATTTGTTTGCGTGCCAAATACATGACGCACTTGGTGGACGACGAGGAATGTTGTTAAAAACCTTCGTAAATAAACTGTGTTAGTGAAATATGAGAGGTAGTCCATTCTGTACCTTTTATTTTTATTATTAAATGAAATTAACTTTCTGATTATAATTATTTTTTCTGTATACTACTATAACTGACAGAACTATACAAACCATCTCTATGATTTATGCCATGAACCTACAAATTATTTCATTTGGCAAGGTTAAAACGAGGGAAATGTTTCTGTTGCTATGAAATGTCTAAAATATCTTATTTAAAATGAAAAAAATAACTTCAAATATTGACAGCATGTTGCTTGCATATTGTACAGGCTCACTAGGAAAGGATTTTAAAGAATTTAAAAAAATTTAAGAGGTTAACTCGGTTGATTTTCATTTTATCTCACGATCTAATTTATGTCATCAAGACTTTGTGCGTAAATGTTGTTAAAGCAAATATCGAAAAACCGTTCTTAGGAATTTTTAATGCTTTACTTTTGAACTTGTCCTCCACGTGGTCATACGCAATTTGTAACGGCTTTTTTGATAATAAACTTATTTACTCACTATATTTATTTATTTATTTAATGAATTAAAGGGGTGAAAATATTTGGTGCGTTGTCCTGACTGACACATTTATCAACGCAGAGAGAAGTATTAAAGACAAGAGTTTGATTTTTAAGTGGGATTATTTTTATGTTAGGGGCTTGCTAAAAAAGAATGTTCTAAAATTCCGTTTTAAAATGAGGTTATTTAAGGTGAAATATATTTGTTTAAACTCTTGCTATATCTCACGAATTAATTACGATACCATCACCTGACCTTCCAAATTATGAAGTAGCAAATATCAGAAAAATCCCTCTCTGAATTTTCTGGAAATTTCCTGTTCATGAAGAAAGTATTACAGAATTGTCTATTCATTCATGGACGTTTTATGCTCTAAAAAATGAAAAATCAATTTTGTTCCGAAATGAGACCAAGCTCATCAAACGAACACAAGAACCCTAGTTTGAATCCCAAAGAAGGAAATTGTATGTTTGAATTCATTTTTGTCAATATGAAGGTAATACGTTGGTCAGGGGCGTACATGCTCCTGATGAGGCCCAAAGCGGGAAATACATTTTGCAGGCCCCCTACCCTAAATCTTATGGAGATCCCTATACACAAACGTGTTTTCATGAGTAATAGTACATATCCAACTCTCTGATGAATTAAAAAGAATTGGTATTTGATTTTGTATTTATTAATAATGTCAACTTTTATTTATTTTACGGCTTCCAGAATTAATTGTGTTATGTTGAATAATAAATGGGAGACGGGACCGAGATTCGAACTCGGGACCTTCAGCATAAAACGCTCATGTGCTCATGCGAACGGGATGGCGCAGTTGGTACGCGCATGAGCACGTTAAGCTCAAGATCAGGAGTTGGAATCTCTGTCCCGCCTCCCATTTTCATTTAACATAACACAATTAATATTTTATCTGGCGGTGAGGTTCACCGCAATTTAAGAGATTTCTATGACTTAAAGGATGTTGCTGATAATATATATGTTCAAATTCACGAGTTGAAATGAATGTATGATGATCCTTACATGATAGGTCCGTGACGGACCGCCCCCTGCACCTAGGTACGCTTCTGACATTGGTTTACGATTAATTAAAACGCACGTGTTTGTGGTGTTATAATAACAATGATAATTTATTAGTCTGCTAGTGAACAATGCTCGGTGGCAGATAGAAAAGAATACATACATAATAGAATAATACGAAGTTAATAAACAAATCATCAATATCTATAAAAATATCTCTAAAATACTCACACAAACAGGAAATAAATGCTTAGAAAATTATTACACGTGGTTACAACGATAAAGAAATTAGATTTAAGAAATTAATTATCTACATGAGGTTCATATGTGCGTATATTCACATACATACACAAACACATGTTCGCTTACATACAGTTACAGAAACAGTCTCAATATACACACATATGTCATTACTCCTCCTATACCCTTAGCGTAAAAGTAATTGAAATAACATAAATAAAAGAAATTAATAACTATAAAAAATAAAACCAAGACAGTGTTGCTGAGAGCAATCATGTACACTTCACTACACATCACTACTTTCACTCTGAACATTTTCTATATCCTTAGACTCCAATCACCTCACTACACTTTACATGTGCTCCTATTTCAACAAAGCAAGAAGACGGTTGCGGAAACATTTTTAACTTTCTGGTTAGTATTGGTGTTGTTCGAATAGCAATGATGTCTAGCTGAAGGAAAACGAAGTCTTGTTCTCCGGATATCTTTTTTGTAGCAATTGTCTACATATCACGTAAGAAACCTACACCTACTTCAATTTCCGTTCGTCAGATTCGAAATGAAGCCCATGCTAATCAGAGGTCGTGCTAGCACAAACACAAGTTTTGTTTCCGGACTTTGATCGAGGGCGCAATTCATCAATGCCTCTTGTCAAAGCCTCCCCATTCCGATTCAATCACGTCTTTGTGTGCTGCGAGGGTTCTGGAATTTCATCGACCTGAACGGGTCTTTCGGGAACTGATTCAGATCTAGTACGCTTATTGTTTGTTCAATCTGTGACTGCTGCACTGACCTTTTTGTTGAAACTAAATAATACCACAGAACTCCAATCATACTTTCTTTTGCTATAAAAAGGTTCATCATAACATGTATTATCATTGGTATGATTAAGAAGAAAGTGACATGATTATGTCATTTTTTAAACGCACAACTTCCGAGTACCTACTCGTGAAGGAGTGTTTGCAACGTCAACAGCCTTTAGGTGAAAATTGCGACGGATCGGGACTCGAACCCGGGACTTCCTGCTCTGGCTGTAGGTGTGCTATCCACTGCACCACCCGCCTCGACACCCAAGTCCAGGCCAGGTGAAGGTTGCGGCTAGAGCAGGAGATCTCGAGTTCGAGTCCCGGTCCATCGTAATTTTCACCTAAAGGCTGTTGACGTTGCATGACTTTGGTCATGTTTGTTTCGAATGATTTCCATTTACAATACTCTAATTCCTTTGTATATCAATTCAGTAATATGATGAAATGGGAAGAATACAATATAAAATATTGAAAAATTAATAACATAAAATACAATAATAATAATAATAATAAATTTATTGTCAAAGAACAGTACAAACTGCGTATGACCACGTGGAGGATAATAAACTAATTTACTCTCCGGAAGCAAGCAAGGGACCATCCCATCAATTCCGATCAAGGGCCCTAAGGCAGAGGCGGATTCAAAAAAAATTCAGCAAAAGTTCCTAGATAAGACAAAAAATTAGCTGCGAGTTATAATACTAATAGAATGTCAATATGTTTGTAATACAACGTACGCATACTCACAGCTTGTCTTTTCTAGTCTTTTATAAAATAACGAGCCAGGAAAAGCGAACCGTTCAAATATTTTCCAAACGTATAGAGATATTGAAGAGCAGATTTCTCTAAGATAATTCGTGACGTGGTCTAATCACTTGACGTATTCAAACGAAATGTAGTTTTTAATGTGGAGATATTTTACATTTTAACGGATGTTTATATAGAACTGATTCAAAGGTAACACATTTATTGAATCGGATCTTATTACAACTGAGAAATAGTATCGTGAATACTTGTAATAGCATAATTCGTATACGGGCAAGAGAAACATTTACGGAAGTATTGAAAATTACGCTACTCTCTTCTATAAATTAGAAATAGAAAATAGAATACAAACAACACATTTGTAGACGACGTTTCGGTTTCTACTGAGGGAAGCTGTTTTATTTTCTATTATCATAGGTTTGAACTTGTTTGTCCGGGACAAACCGCGTCTTAGTAGATAAAACTACCAACGTTTCTGCCATAATGCTGTGGCTTCAGACATAGTACGACAGCGACTTAGGTCTCTGACATTGCCCTGGAAAAGGCCACAGCATGATAGCCGAAACGTTGGTAGGACGCGGTTTGTCCCGGACAGACAAGTTCATATTTCTTGTTATCATCTGCAGCGATCTGCACCAACGTCGCATGTATTGTCGTGTGCATTGCTACCGCTACTCCTATATGCATCGTGGAGGGAGGCCCGTCCCAAGCTTGTGCAGTGCCGGTCATATGGATGACAATTTTCGGAGCGGGCGTATTATCATGACGCTTCACTACTACAACACAGCCAAACATATTACATAAGTTCCCGCTCAAAAAATTTCTTATTACATTTCCTTTGCTGGCTAACATCCCCTTCCATCTCGATGCTCAATTCCACCATGCTGCTAACGGATCGAAGTTTGAACATCTGTTGTAATTTGTAGTTTTTGATACTTGAACTTCGCTTACTTAGTCGCATTATATCTTCTTGTCTGGGAGGCATTTCCGAATATGTTTTTTGTTTCTCTGAATGGGCATTCTGAAGTTTCAATTTAAACGTAGATACACCTCTTCAGCTAAAAAGTTTAACTATTATTTGAATACGTCACGTCTTGTCTTAAAGAAAATTTCGATTTCTTCTTCGTATATTACAAGGAATTCGCTACTTCTGACTCACCCGGTAAAAAAATGTTTTTTAAAACATTTCAATGGATTCAGATAACAGAGAACTACGATACGTTTAAGTCTTTTACGCGTCTCTCACTCTCTCTAAATTGCAATCAGCGTCTGTAGAACGATGCTATTGCGTTTTCCGAACCACCTTCATCCGCACCTTCCTCGTCTTCGGAGGAGAACGAGAAGACTCCTCCTTAATAAAAACACGCACCGTTTGAGAGCGAGACAGAAAACGAAGATGTAGACTTCATCTAAATGAATTTAGAAAGAAAGAGATGTTAGAGAGGCAATGCGTGAAATGGTTTCCCCTCGACTGGTTTTCAATAACTTCCATGAATAAATAAATAAATGAATAAATAAATATATTGTCAAAAAAGCAGTACAAACTGTGTATGATCACGTGGAGGACAATAAACTAATTTACTCTCCGGAAGCAAGCAAGGGACCATCCCATCAATTCCGATAAAGGGCTCTAAGGCAGAGGCGGATTCAAAAAAATTCATCATAAGTTCCTAGATAAGATAAAAAGTTAGCTGCGAGTTATAATACTGATAAAAAAAGTCAATGTGTTTGTAATTTAACGCAAAAAATGTACATGCACAAATTATTATCGAACTATAGATTATTCTGAGTATAGTGTTTAAAAATCATAAGAGAACCTGTATAAGAATTCCGCCTCTACCCGAAGGAAAAACGGAGAAAAACCCGGGCCAGGATGAGGCTACAGAATTAATGTACACAACCGTGCCAAAGTTGAGTTCACATAAAACTAAATTAATATGAGCCATAAGACAACACAATCATGCAAGAAAATATTTTTTGAAATTGTTTTAAGTTATTTTGAAAGTACTACAGCAATTACGTGATAAAGTACAAGACGGATTTAACTTTTATTAAAATCAATAAATTCTTTTACAGTGTAGAAACACTGGTGAAGGAGGTAGTTTTTAACCGCTGATTTGAACAGATTCAATTTCATAATATCTTTTATATTCTTGGGCAGGGAATTCTATAGAACGATTCCGGAATGATAAGGTCCTTTTTGGCAAAGAGTGGTTGACACTCTAGGGCGATGAATATTATTCCTATTGCGAGTATTGTGTTCGTGAACGAGACTGTTTCGTATGAAGCAAGGGTGGCACTTCAGTATTGATTTAACCAATAAAAAGTCATCTTGACAATGAAAACATTCTTTTCATATCATCCAATGAGAGATTTTTTTACCTCAACAATAATCTGCATATTTTATTGAATCTCTTTTAATCTTGTTGGTTAATTGTTACCAGAGATTTGCTGTGTGCTGAAGGTGTGAAGGAGTGTTTTGTGTGAACTCTCTGCGTTCTTACGAGATAAAGTATGAGTCTCAAACTCATGCTTATTTTTTACTCAAGAATATAATAACGCAACTGTATAATAAAAGTAGGTTAAAACACTTTTTACGAAATTGAAAAAGGGAGAAATATAATGTAGTACTTGAAGATTTGGAACAATTAACCATCTGTATCTTGGAATATTCTGGACGTTTTGTGTTATTATGATTTCATACTTTCAACAGATTTTCGTCAGTCTTTCAATGTGTACGTCTTCTTTATATTTTTTTCATTTAACTATTTATCACTGACGGTGAGATACTAATACAAAATATGGTGCAACATTAAAAAAAAAACTACGGGGTATTTTGCTACTGCTCTTTTTTTTGTAAAAATATATTTTAACCCAACAATGCTTAGATATTGTAAAAGAAAACTTGGGTTGTATACATGGATATTAGTATTAATTTGTATTACAGGCTATTTTTTATGCGTGAAACGAAAGATTGAAAATGAATTTAACCATAAATGTCGATGAAATAGAGGTAAAAGAGAGATGCGCCGCCTAAGCGGTTAGAGTTGGGTGATAACTACGCATGGCAATGTCGTTCGCCTCAAAGTGTTCTACAAAAGAGTCCGAGACAGCATATGTCGATCTACAAAGGTTTACCCACATTGAAAATACGTTATTAAAAGTAGGATTGTTAAAATACGTCAATTTAAGAGAAGAATTTAGGAAGGAAAAAATCAATCGTCATCAAATTGAGTGAATTATTTTTGCTTTGGCATTTAACAAAGATAAAAACCACTTTTAAATCGTAAAATTTCAAGATTAAGATTTTACAAGAATTTTAATGAACTTGTGCAACCCCGTCGTGCCTTGGAAGCGATCGGAAATTCGATCGGCGCGGCCCCCCCGCAGGATGGTGTTATGTATGGAGTAAACTTTTGTATTACATTAGTATTATTATGAATTTTAAAAATTAGAATGCTGAACATGTTTTAAAAAACCAACAAGTAAAAGTATTTTGACTTTTTAAACTGTTATATTGATAAATAGATTTTTTCCCTGAGTAAAATAACATTTGCCTAAGAAAACTCCGGAGCAACGCCGGCTAATCAGCTAGTATTATATAATTCACTTCCGTCGTATCATCTTGTAAAACGATGTTTTAAAAACACAATATTTCACATCTGTGTGTCACATAGCGTGACGTTGCGTTGACCCTTTGGTCACGTGTAACTGTTTGTTCCGTGAAGGGTGAACGGGAGAATTTTCCCTAGAATTAGAATTTTTTATAACTAATCATATTTAAATTTTAGAACAAAAAATATCGGTCTCTTGTAGTTCAGCAAATGTAATGGGACTGAATGTTGAAAAATCGTCATCGGTTGAACACTTCTAGAAGAATGATTTGCGTCTACTAAACGCAGCACTAACTAATATGCATTATTCCTTTATTTTATCTTAAGCGGCATAACGCGGTCTTTGTTTTCCATCAGATTGCTTTATTGATGTTAATAAATACAAGCTCATTCGTATATTGAATGTACTGTTTCAGATATGGCAGGTTTTTAATGAGTCTAATGGGTGTTACGTTTAGTTATAAACTAAAATGTGAAAATATTGGTTAACTTTTTAGCCATTTTCAATTGGGTGGTAAGAATCCGAATCTTTGGTTATATTAAATTACTTCCTGAGCTTGTAACTTATAGTTAGTTTGAATGATTTACATTTATTTCTTCCATTAAATATAACCATCCCTTGTTTAAACGTGATCTGCTAAGTTATAAACACATCTCTTGTAATTCTCACGGATCTTTGAGTCAAAAGAAGATTAAATTACTTTTGATGAACACACTGAAGAGAAAAAAACATCATCATATTGCATCCAAAATTATGTGACTAACAAGAATATTATTGAAAAATGTTTGTGTCTACATCATTGTAGGAACTTAAGATGAAAACAAGGCAACTGAATGTCTCAGTGTAAGTGTCGCCCTAGACTGACTCGAAGTTCCAAACAAAATCCATTTAGCGAGTTCCCTAAACGGGAGTTGTCAGGGCCTGATGGAAGCAGAGTTTCTGTTCGAGGCAATTGAAGTCATGGCCTTCCCAAATGGTCAGCTCGTGGAAGCCATTATCATGTTCAAATCTAACTGGCAGAATTTAAAGTTTCAACAGCTGTAAAAAAATGTTGATTGGTTTCCTATTACCAATAAAGAAATCCGTACTCAAATTTTATTATATTTGTTCGAATTATTTATTATAGACTAAAATACTGTACCTACACTTGACTGTACCTACAGTTTTAGGGCATCTTTGATTCAAATAATTTCTAAATCTATCTGAAATGTGATCAGATATATTTGAAAATGTTTCAAGTAATTTTTGGGGAGAGAATATTTGTGAACTTTTATTTGGGGGAAAGCATGCATGCATTTTATTTTTACGATCGATGATTGTAGTAGTGGATTTATAACTGACCCGAGTTGACAAAACAGGGCACCTTGTTGGAGGCCCTCGACGGAATTTAAAAAAAAATCATTTTCCTGGTTATTTGAGGAAGTATGTCATAAAAATGTTGCTATGTTTTTATCATAATATCGTCTTATCCCAGCATAGCTTATATTTCCACGTTGTACGATTCATTTTTTATTTCTTTTAGTGTAGTCCTAACACGGATCAAACTATGACACATTCTCTGGTCTCAGTTTTTTATTTCAAAGATCTATCTTTTCACAGACGTAATGATACACGACGTAGACTGGCAAGAAAAACAGGCTGAACAAATGAATCGTTGATGGAATAAATTTGTTGCAATAAATATTTTTAGGTTTGTCCACGAATTGGTACAGTGGAACGAATACCACAACATTCTGCGATAGTTGTAGAGGTATCTACAAGCAGTCACAAAGGAATGTCAATCAGATAAAACACTACTCTTTGGTTAAAAATTAGCTGTGTTAAATGAGGGTTTATGTTTCAGTCACAGGAAAAAACAACCCTTAAATAGTATCAGGTAAAATTACGAAAGGGTAAACCTCTTTTACATATGAAAAACAAATTCGTCCTATTATGTCGATATTATAATTTCAGCAACGATAATACATTTTGGACGGTTTGTATCTTACAGGATAATATTTTAGATTTTTTCCCCTGAATCCTTTATGATATGTAATTCTTTTATGAATACAAGGAGTGGTTAATGTACTTGTGGTCTGGAAGTTCCTCTATGCCTAAATGTGTACGCTTCTCTCTGTTGCCTTCCACCTAATAAAGTTTACAACCCTTATTATTTCTGTATTTAACTGCTTGCTCATTTGTGTTGTTTGCCGGTTACAACCTTTGCTCTGCTTTCACTTTGACCTCCTCCTCGCCGCCGTCGGAGCCGCAGAGGTCGTCTAGAGACAGAGGAATGAATGGCCTTGACACTTTGACCCGTGGACTTAGTGGAGCGCGAGTGGGGAGCAGCAGCTATAAGCGACTCTTCTGCGCCCGCGAATCGCCGGCACCTCCCCCCCCCTCTCCGTCTCTCCGCCGCCTCCAGAGGGTAAGGTCTCGATTCTTTCAGCACGTTGCCAGGTGTACTCCGGACAGTGGCGGATCTAGGGGGGGGGGAGGATAGGCCCCTCATTGAGCCTGAACTGAACAGATAAAGGCATACTTTGCCACTTAAAGCAATTTTAGTTACTATTAAATGTTGTTAATGTATGATTATCTATTTGATGAGTTGGTGTATTTTATTTAAAGATAATATTTATAACATTTGTGTTCCAAAACCATGGTTTTAAAACAGAAATGCTCCCCAGATCGCCCGCTGACTACTGTCTAGGTCCGCCACTGACTCGAATACTCTTATCACAGTTCCCTGGATTTGAATCCGGCGTCGAATGGTGAACGCTAGCTGACTAGACATTCATAGTTCTCGCTTGACGTGTGACTGGTGGTTGACGCGTTGCAAGAGACAGAATCCGAGGTGGTGGACGGAGCGGTGTTCGCGGCAGGTTTTCTCGGCGATCTCCCGTTTCCCCTGCCATTCATTCCACCGCAACATTCACCCCCCATAATCATCTCACCGCATCTCCATATCATCCTTGTCATTACATGCACCCGCGCGGTCACCTTGGTTCCGGTATGCCACTGATAGAGCGCGCGGTAAAACGGCGGTGGAATATAACTACCTTGTGCAGTCTCCCCATCAAAAAATACTCAACGAATACATACATGCGAGAGGGGTGGGATCGGAGGAAGGGCTCATTGTTTAAGGTAGTTGTAGCGTAGGTAGAATTAAATCACTAAACTACTTTAAATCAGCATAAATAGAGTAACAAAATGTACTTATTGTGATTTCAACTTGAAAAACATGATCTCACCGACCATTTAAGTGAAATATTTGCAATTATAAATGATGGTGCAATACATTACGTCTTATGGACGAATCATTTATTTCCAAAATAAGACGATTTTTTGCATCACTAAAGTGATGGAAGTTTACTTTAATTTGGAGTAAATTTTCCGTAGCAATTTCTACATCACTTCCGTCTATAGATCACCGGACATCAGAGAACGATTTTTCACTCTTTCCTTTGAGGTGAGATGCATAAATCAGAACAACTCGAACCGTTCATTGCTGCCTCACCTCCCACCTCTTCTCTTTTTCATTGAACCTATGTCATCAGTTCATTTTAGCATTCCTCCGAATTCACAAAAATATGGTCGAAACGTTCGTTTCTCACCTTTCGACACGGCGTCGACAACAACGCTTCCATCGAATCATTCAAACTTAAGAGCAGGAAATTTTCAGTACCAGCTGATCACTCGGCGCTGCTCGGGAGTTTTCTTACACTAATCTTCTTTTACTCAGCAAAAATTAAAACCTATCTCTACTGTAATATCAAAATACCTTTACTTATTGATTTTTGAAAACTTATACAGCATCCTAACTTTCTAAATTCATAATAATTTTAATAATTTAATGCAAAAGTTTACTGGATACACAACACCATCTCGCGACAGCCCGCTTCCGAGGCGTCACGTGACGCGGCTGCATCATTTCATTAAAACTGTTATAAAATGTAAGCTATTCGTCGAAATTTGAAGATTTAAAGTTGTTTTTTAATCTTTGTTAAATGCACAAAATAATAATTCAATAAATTTAATGATGGTTAAGTTTTCCCTTTTTAAATCTCTCTTAAATTGATGACACTTCTATTTTAATAATATTTTATTAAAAATTTAGTGTAATATTTTTTTTAGAAAACGTTTCCAGGACCACAACGAAAAAAAAAGAAAAAAGGAAAGTTACGCCTCGAATCCATCGTTAGAATCGTCAGTTGTGGTCTTGAGTTCAGACGAAAATCCCATAGAAAAAAGCACGTTCAGTTTTTCCCGAATTTTCCTCTTTTCCGAGAAACGTTTCCAATAACTGTTTCTCTAAAAACCTTATTCAGACTATTACGAACATTAAAAAAATTAGCGAAATCGGTTCTTATGTAATGCGGTTACCAACGAACAGCAATTAATTTTTATTTATGGAGATTTTAAGAAGGGATACATCAGAGAAAAAGTATGAAGTTTGCGTGACGGGATCCGAAGACCACGACTTGTGCTGACGTAACGAGGAGGTCACACAAATTGCTTTTGAATTTATAACGTGAGGCAGAGACTCGTTCTAGGACGAACGGCAAGAAAGCATCCTACTATGAAAGATTTAAAATGCGGCGCATAAATGGTTTTGGGGGAATATCATCATGAATAGCAGACGCGATGACTCGATGAGACTCTGTTAACATTAAATATCCGCTTAGTGAATAAATTAATTATGTTATGTTGAATTAAAATGGGAGACGGGACCGAGATTCGAACTCGGAATTTTGAGTTTAGCGCGCTCATGCGCTTACCGACTTCGCCATCCCGTTCGCCTCCCGGGCTCGTCTTCCATCTTCATTCAACTTGCGAGACCAAAAAGACCACTGAGGTGGTCTCGTAGAGAACATGATGGCGCAGTCGGTAAGCGCATGAGCGCGCTAAACTCAAAATTCCGAGTTCGAATCTCGGTCCCGTCTCCCATTTTAATTCAACATAACGTAATTAATCTGTTACCTGACGGCGAGGTTCACCGCAATCTAAGAGATTTCTATGTGTGAGTGAATCAAGATATCGTAGTGAGGTGTTACTGAAATAAATAGAACTACTTATTCGACGTATTCAAATGATTTCATATCCATTTTGTTTTAGATTTCATGATGAATGCTGTTACGGTGTTAAACATGTATAAATTCAATTAAAGTTACACTTGTATATTTGTATTTTCATATGTGGTAGTCATTAGTTATTATAAGGTATTTATTATGTCATTCAGTGGAAAAGAAAAGGATCTTTTACGATTTGTTGCAAATGTAATTCTCGTATAGAACAGTTCTATTTGAGTAAAAACCAATTATACAGGTAATAATTCTAGCAGTTATAATTTCCTTTGAACTTTATGGGGTTAGAGTGGATTAACTCCTCGGCTCCGTCAAGATTAACTATTTGTTTTTGTTTTCATGTATAAGTCTAAAATACATCTCAATTAATGACGCCCGAAAAGGTACCATGAGACATTTTGGTTTCTTAGAACTGCCGTTTCTCGTGTTAATCACTATGAGTTTTTTTATGTTTAATTGAGATAGAAAGGTTCATCTCAATATACAAGTACATCTACGAAACTTACACTGAAAAAAATACCAGAGCTGGGGTAGCTGATGTATTGGCTGCCAGCCGGACAGACAACACATGAGCTCGCACAGCTAACATCCGTCTGCTACGACGTGAATTTTCAACCTTCTCTATCACAGCGTACAGCATTAGCTCTCACAGCTTAAGTAGCTAATCTACAAGATAAGAAAAGGAAACGTATAGTAGATGATGTTGCCAACCAGTCAGCATGTACTATTGATTCGACGTGAGTCGATGTCAACTTTCTGCATGCTTTCTTCTCGATATTTTTTCTCGACTTTCTTGACGATATTCATTTTTATTACAACTCCACGGTCTTACCTAGTTTCATCACAAGCGTATAGCAAAAGTTTTTGAGCGGGGCTGAGCTGTTGCACGCAAAACATTTAAGCTATAACTGTTGATGTAACTTTCTTCCTCCCAGACAAAACAGAGTTAGTTTCCCCTGTGATAGAAAATTGGTCTCATTCAGACGAAAACTGTTTTAGGGCAGCTACAGCATAAGCTGTGGCAGCTAATGATGTTGTCTGTCCTCTAGACAGCCAACGCTTGAGCTATTGCAGCTAACTTTAGGGTGAGCTACGAAACCTTTTTGTTCCATGTACCCTCTCCACGTGTAGATTCATGGAAATAAATATGTGCATACGCTGATTTCGTCAGCAATCCCTTCTCAATCTTTACCTATTGTTGGAGCCGAATGCTTGGTCGTGATACAGAGAATGCAGACACGGGCTGTGACGTGGCTATGACGTACTCAGCTGTTGAGGACTGTAAAGTGAGTGTTGAGGATTATCCACTTCGACTCGTGAGGGGATTCTCTGTACCGTCTCGTCCAGCCTTCCCTCGTATTTCCAGTCGAAGATCCTATCCTTGGACTCGGCAGACATTACCTTTCATACCTTCCTTTGCAGTTGTGGAGTCTCATGACTCCCTTCCAGTCCTATTTACACTTCCCCTGAAACCCAGCTCTTCACTCATGAGGACATCAATGTTCGCGTCACGGACTCAGGTGTAAGTGACAACAGACTATGAAAAGATCTTTCACTATTAATTGGGTATTTCACTGTTTCACTATTCCCTCTCTTCTTCTGTAGGTCTCTTTGACCTCGCTGGGGTAGCAAGACATGACCTACTACTCGCTTGACGAACTTGCTTTAGAAATAATAGAATGTCACTTACGAACAGCTACATGCTGGCAAGCCAGTAAGTGGCTGGAATACGCTTTTAAAAGTGACTTTGTGTATCAATCCTCTGCCTTAGGGCCCTTGATCGGAATTGTAGGGACGGTCCCTCGCTTGCTCCCGGAGAGCTCTTGGTTTATTGTCCTCAACGTGGTCATTCGCAGTTTGTAATTGCTTTTTTGACAATTTCATAATTATAATTTTTTTAACATAATTTTCATTTACTGTGTCCAAAATTGTGATGGCAGCTTCTACACTCGCGAACTATGAACCTCTTGAAAAGGCCAACCAATGACATTGCTAACTCATCTCCTTACATCGTCAACTGCCAGGTGAAAATTGAAACAGACCGATACTCGAACCCGAGATCTCCTATTATAATCGCAGATGAGCTATCCACTGCAACACCCTCCTCGACTCTCAAAACCCGTACACAACGTTCACCTCATCTGCTCCGGTGGAACTATCGTCTACTTTCGCGCCGAGTGAAAGTTTCAAATAAATAGGAATTATTAAACGTTGCGTTGTATTACATTGAAAATTAGTCCAAAATCAATATATCAAATTGATAAATTTGTGATTAAGTTGTGAACCCAAAGACATATCCTTGAGAAACATGATAATGAACATGGAAGTGATTCAAACGAAAATTGGTTTTTTTCGGTATTGACAATGTTTTTATGTACAGTAAGCACCCCGAATATAATAATATCGCAAATATTTATTGTATCATTCATTACCAAAGGGAAAATGCATATTTTCCGGTCACGAATTTCTACACGAATTATTGTTGATTCTGGTTTTCTTATTTTATATATTACAAGCTGATTACCCAGTAGTACCCTGAATTTTTTTTTACTTTTTTACACCAACGAACCCACTCGCAGGTCGAATTGTCGCTTCCGAGGCAAGACACAACGGCGCCATTACGACTGCACCATTTCATTAAAAAGATTTAAAAATCTAAACCACGCGTCTAACTTTTACGATTTAGAGATATTTTATTAATCTTTATTAAACGCACGAAACAGAAGAAAATAATTAATTTGTAAATTATTCTCTTAAATTGAAGTAATTTAACACTCCTATTTTTAATAACGTTTGTTCCATAATGTAGATAGACATATGGTGTCCCGGACATTGTCGTAGACCTCTTTGAGGCAAACAAGATTTGCCACTTGTGGGTGTCATCTATCTCGAACAGTTTAGGCGCCGTGAGCCAATATACTTTTTTTTTCTTCTCTATTTCATCGACATTTATTGTCAAAATCTTTATCTATATTTTCAAGCATTTAAAAAAAATGAAAGTTAGGTTATGTTCATCCTGGGCATCTTAACTATATCCTTGTCAAATTTCTTTACGATCGGTTTATTCGTGATTAAGTTACAAACAGTCCGACACTCTCTCGCGTTTCGCATTGATACATTGGTATGGTATATTTAGTGTGTATTTTTATTTTTTATACTTCTTTAGAGTTTCAAGATAAGTTCAAGAAACATACCTTTTTAATATTTTATGTGTAGTAGAAACAGGAATAACTCTTGTACAGCCATTCTTCCAGTACCGGTGCGACACACACCAAGTATGAATAATTCGAAACCCGATGAAAGTGAAAGATATGAAGATTTATCAAAGATTCCTTTTCGCGTTGTATTCCCCTTGGGTCTCTCGTGCGACGTAGTGATAAAATCACAGCGTCAAATAGATTTAAAATAGGAACGGACAATAAAAGAAAGGAGGAAGAGTTAGAAATGATTCAGAGCGAAGTGAAGGAAACTTGCTTCTCCTGAGAAAGGAGATACTTCCGCTGCCGACGAGCCCTTTTCCCTGAGGCCTCGCGAAGGATTGTGCTCTTGGGAGAAGAGAAACAAGCGGAACACACGGATACAGTTGCTCCGAAACTATGTCTAGAAAGTTACACCAATGTTGTCTCATACTGCAGAAGATATATATCATGCATGTACGAGTTTGTCGTTATTTATTGAACATATTAACGTGTGATATTTTACACGAGCTTAACATTTGATTTATTTACCGATTTGAAATGATGACAACCGTTAATTATGCCGGTATCATTCTTCAATGGTGATTTATTAGATTTATCCCTGCATTTGTTTTTTTATTTGTCTGTTAGAGTTTTTTTTATTCCGTCTCTAGCGAAGTCATGGCCTAAAATTGTAGTTACTTTATTATGTATACTTTTTTCACCTCTTTTTTTTATCTGCCTGGAATCATTGCTTACTTGAAGAGTAATAGATTATTATTTGCAATAAAGGGATATTTACTAAAAATTATCTTTTAGTAATACTACACGGCGATTATCGTTGTTTTGAGCAAAAAAAAAAGAGAATGTGATCACTATATAGGTATCGCTTGACAGAAGTCATGTCGATATTAGGAAATGCAAATTCTCAAAATGTGAACTTTGATAAAAGTTGGATGAAGTTAGTTGAATGAAAATGGAAGTGACTTTCGACGAAACTTCATTTCCAGTCAAGAGCCGACCTTAGAGGATAGAAGTTTGAACTTGCGCTTACTGCAGACCGATCGCTCGGCCTACGGGGATCCACCAGACTCGTGATCCTCGGGGTCGATGTTCTTGTGTTCGGCGCGTTTCCTCGCGCTCCCGCGGGGCAGCGCTGCAGTCGTGTTAACAGAAGACGTCCGATGTGGAAGTGGATCTCGTAATGTACACGAGGCGAACAAGTACCTCTCTGTTTTCTTTGGAATCACTCTTCGTCAGAAGCGAGTTGGGCATACAGTCAAGACAAGAATACAGTCCCAGGTGCCCACAGGTTGTCCTATAGGATGATGGTGCCGAATATGAGACCCCTTTTGTTTTTCATGTACTACTAGAAAACTGAATGAGGTATTTTAAAAATTGATTTTCTTTTATGTCATATCTTACTTTAACATATATAGAAACAACAGAGCTTCTCATTTTTTATTTATGTAAATTGTAAATTTACAAACATATTGACATTATATATGTATTATAACTCGCAGCTAACTTTTTATCTTATCTAGGAACTTATGCAAAAAAAATTTGAATCCGCCTCTGTCTTAGAGCCCTTGATCGGAATTGATGGGATGGTCCCTTGCTTGCTTCCGGAGAGTATATTAGTTTATTGTCCTCCACGTGGTCATACGCAGTTTGTACTGTTTTTTGAAAATAAATTTATTATTATTTTGTAATTCTGTATGAAAGTGTTATATTTTTGGGGTGAAAAAAAGTGTACTTATAGTTGATTTTCTTTGTTGTACAATTCATTAGTATTGTTTCTTTCTTAACTACCCTAAAATATTTCCCGTGATATTTAGATCTGCAGCAATACACTGAGCTAGAAGTCTTTCTTAACTTCCTGAAATGAACACGTAACTTCCGCGAATGAAATTTTGTCAAATAAAATCTCAGTATCTTAATCCGGTTAGGAAACACTTGAGGTGTTATTTTGAACTCTGTATAAAGGAAGGTATTCCATAAAATTCAGCTAATACGGAGATATGAGAAGGGATATTACAGTAGGAAAAAATTAACCATAAAACAATTATATAAAATATGTGGAAGAAATCAAAGACATTCCTTAAATGTACTGTTCAGACATTTTTGATAAGTTCTCATTAAACAAGTAAGTCGATTCTTTTAAGGCAATGTATTGACTCATTTACTAAGTGAATCATCTCTGGACAACAATCTCTTTGGCCAATTTAAGTGATTTATCTTGATTGTTGATAAGCTTGGGAAATTTTCCTTTCAAGCCATCAACGATTCAAATATTTTGCCATACACTTAAAAAAAATTAGAAGAATTATTCATCATCATTTGATTTACTGAGTTAATTACAAGTTCCTTCGCCGACTACATTGGAGTGTTAATGCTGTATCACGCAAGAGTTGGGCGAAGCCAAACTTCCTTGTCTCGTCTCGAGTCGTCACTCCTAATCGACTTAGCAGAATGTCACATCGATTCATCGAATCAAATTGGCAACAGCGCACTAGTTTAAAACTATATAAACCACATGGCCTCTTCTCTTCTCTACTCTACGCTACTACTACACGAGATTCAGTTCTAGGATAACCACGACTACTACTACCAATAAGAGGATAAACTTCTGATCTCGCCTCTCTTATCGTGGTTCGAATTCTTTACTGTCGTCGCCAAACGACATATATTTTCTCTTGTTGAACCCTTCACAATAGGGTTATTACGTTCGAACACATTGCATCGCTACTTTTATTCTCGTCGCCAAGCCGACATTTTCTCGCAAGATCGAGCCTACANTCGAGCTTATAGTTGCACCTCAGAAGATACGTGCAACCAGAGATTTACTACTCATCAATTTTAATTGTCAACATATCAACCGTCCGGATCAACTCTACAAGAGCTTCAACCAACTGGTTTCCAGGATTTTCCCTCAATATCATCATGTCAGCTCTAGGAAATCAGTATTGTATTATTATTTCTCATCATATCATAGCATGTCGTTAAATCATTTTAACGTTGTTAACAATTAACTTTCATCTCACTCCCTCACCCATCATCACTTTGCATTTTTCCAATCATTTTGTTCTTGTGCAGGTAAGAATGAACTTGTCTGTACATGTACCAAAGGACATTTGTAATATATTTGAAACGCCCAGTGGATACCAGAAGGTGTTACGACTCTTG
Organism: Laupala kohalensis; assembly: GCA_002313205.1. NCBI lineage: Eukaryota > Metazoa > Arthropoda > Insecta > Orthoptera > Trigonidiidae > Laupala > Laupala kohalensis. The sequence continues at coordinate 358,052 of NNCF01129170.1, forward strand.
AAATTGTCACAACTTGACAAACTAATTTTTTTCATGTTAATTAATGTTTTATTAGTTTTTTTTTTAAATATGTATTTTGTTTTTGTTGTCAGTGATTTTCAATGTAACAATTTCAATGTAGCCACTGTAACGTTCCTTGCGGTCGCTGATGACCTGAGATGTTAAAAAGCGACATTAAAATCAATAAAACAATGATGTGAAAAATTGTATGTCATTGATTATTTCTACAGCAGCTATATCTGATTTATTCAAATAAACTCTTTTCTTTTATGCGTAACTAAAACATCTCCGACTATTCCTTTGAAGCTAACAACGAACCTTCTCTGTCTACATTCTGACCTCAACAAGGAACAAGAACTTTCTCTATCGCCAAACCTCATCCCCCCCCCCCCCCCGCGACTTCTGCGTTCCGAACATAGTTCTCCTGGTGGTCTAACTACACAGAGCAACCAACCTGGTTCCCCTCAAGCTCTTCCTCCTTGTATTGTGTGCCCTTCAGTCATTCCTTTTCTTATTTATGGACTATTTCTAATACAGTGTTGAAAATTACGTTACGTGTAAGGATATACGAGAACAATACATGTGTACGTGTTTATTTCTGAATAAATGTACGAGAATGACGCTAAGTATTTTCATGACATTCAGAAAACTTTTTTTGAATGCAAAAGCAATCTTACATGGGTTTATTTCAGGGTTGGATCGCATTTTAGTTCGATTTATCGTTAGAAAATATGCGAAAGAACTTAAAACGTGTTATATTGTGATCCACAACTTTCGATTACCCACTCGGGGAGGAAAGGTTGCGTCATGTACCGCCAGGGGAAATGCAACGAGAGTCGAACCCGAGACCACCTGTTATGGCCAGAGGTGTGCTAATACTACACCGCGCGCCTCAACTCCCACTTTGGAATTATATTCCGGTTTCTTGACTAAAAAATACGAAGGAATAACATTAAACAAAACATCTTATAAACTCGGAGACGTTTTGGGTTTTTAAATGTATCTTTTCTTAGGGATAAAACAACACAGTATTACTATTCATTAGTTATTGACTGCAGAGAAAAAATCAATAAAACAGACATTTAAATAAAAAACAAATCGAGAGAATATATTCGTACAAGCGAAAATCTTATATGAATAGAATTAGTATAATGCAATTACATTTATTAACTGCGTTCAATTATGTGGTTAACTGGAAGTTAACCCTCTGATAACCGTAATGTAGTAGGAAAGCGGGCAGGGTCGGCTAACCCGGACAAATCCTCTGCTATTCAGAAAAAATGTGTGACGTATGTGTCTGTAACGTTCTAGAATAAAAAATAAAAAATTCAAAATATTTACCTCCGTTTAGGGTGATTTAGACCTTCAGATACCGTAGATATGAATTTTTGGAAGTTACGAATTATATTCTTTCCGCGATTTTGATGAGGCTACCTATCAGTGGCATTTTGCTTCGTTCGGTTTCCGCAACCACTCGTTTTGTGGATATTTTACTCTTTTGTTCTCTACGGCTTCCAAGTGATTGACATCATTTCCAAGAATTGGATTTGAACTCTTAAATTACAAAAGGAAATTTTAGACAAAAGTGACCATTTTCAGTAAATGATATGCAATTACGATGCAGTTTTCAAATTTAAAAAACCTCTATCGTGTGGTTATTTTGACGCTTCTCTTTAATCGTTCCAAGTTGGTCACATTTCCCAAAATATGCAAAATTAAACATGCATTCCTTTTTGGTCCTGAATAAAAACGGCTCGAAGTTGGATATGAGTTAGAGTTTTGTGTGCAGAACGCGCTGTCAAAACTGTTTTTGGTCAAATTTCGTAATAAATTTATAGGTTTAAGAAATAACGCACTCAATCTTATATATTTATAGGGGAACTCCAACGAAATTTTTGAACAATTTTATACTCTTTTTTACATATATTCACCACTTGCAATACCAATGTATTTTGTACACACTTCTATTGCGTAAAATGGAGTACTCGAGTTTTGTCGGCACAACCAATAGAACGCTTAAAAGAAGGAAGTATAAATTTCCGTGAAGGATTAAGGGAGAGGATCACTTGAGGTAATCGGGCCAACGAGGAGAGTCTATTTTCATGGAGTCGAGCATCAATAAAAAACTCCGAGATGGCTGAGTTAAGCAGATAAAAACTTTGAAGAAGTTTTTTTAGTTCTATGCCTTTGGGAACTGGCCACCAAGGAATTGACCAAAGTTGTCTCAAGTCGTATAGTAACCATTATACTGCCTTAAAAACAACATAAATTCAAATTAGGAAGATCTCACCAGAGAAAATATTTCCTTTGTAGAATACTAGAGAGTATGACACTATCATGCTCATGACCGACAATATCTCTTCCATGAATTGAATTTGTAATATTTATTATACCTTACAAGAAGTAAAAGATGTTATTCTTTCATTATTTATTGATGCAAAAGGCCTTTTCGGCCGCATGGCGACCATTACAGTGCTACAACATTTTATTTTACAAAATTTAAATTACAAAATAAAAATAAATTGAAACATTCTCAAAATAATCTACCCCCTCCTTCTTTAAAAAGTTAATAATTTTCAATATAATATGAAATAATAACAGGAAATGAGAAAACTGGCATGCCTGGGTCCTTTGGCAAGTGATGGCTGAAAGCACCGTTGTCTCATGAAGGGTACGATTATGTACGAAAGTTTCAGGAATTTCCAATGACGTCACGCGTTTTCCGTGTAACGGGCTTCAGTTGTTTTATGACTAATTTTAGCAGGGGGGGGGGAGGAAATGTCTGGAATTTGATGATTGAGCGAGAAAATGTTGGAATTAAGTGAATTGTGAATGTAAAGGTTTTCTAATTTAACTCTTTTCCAGTAATTATTTTCTATTTCTAAAATTTGGAAATAATTGACAGTGTGAAATATGTGATTGTTTTCTATAATGGCGAAATGCGAATGTCCACTAAGGTGTTTGAAAGCGTAAATGACAGAATGACGAAATGTTTTACTTCTTGTAATGTACATCAATTTGTCAACATCAGACCAATTACTCCAATTTATTATGCATTACAATAATGATTATTTGTGTATGTATTAAATATGAAGTTTCTCACATATAGTTTAGATTTTTTTAGTTTCATTGTATTCCGTTTCTACGTGATGCTATTCGAGTGATAAATATTCATTTGACTAAAAGGTTAGTAAAGATAAGAGATAGAAATCTCTTAGATTGCGGTGAACCTCACCGCTAGGTAACAGATTAAACATGTTACGTCGAATGAAAATGGGACTCCGGTCTCGTCTCCCATTTTCATTCGACGTAACATGTTTAAAGATAAGAGAATCACAAAGTTATTTAAATTCGTGATATAACATATATTTTATCTCTTTATTTGTTCCATTACGCTTTAGTATCTACTCTTGACATATACGCTACACATGATTTCGAATTAATTTTCCATTTGTTGTTGACATTCATATTTCATGAATTTATACAAGGTTTATCTCATTTGAGGCAACTACACTTTAGCCTGGTTTGCAAATATTCGTATTAACATCCTGAGAAAATTTGTTAATAATCAATGATGTGATGGTTTGAAACGACTACACACAAATTATGCTCAAATGCATGAAGAGAAATAAATTAAATTATTAATTTATTCTGGAATTTATAATGTAATTTTTAATGAATTGATTTGTTGTACTAGATGCTCTTTAGTTGGACACATTTGAAATACAGTTAGTTCAGGGATTTCGTCGGATTATCGGATATCAGTATTTTTTATAGAATTAAGAAGGAAAAAATTCCTGAAGATAAAAATGCAACCTATTTCAATATTTTTTTTATTTTTCAATACCTAAGCACATTTTAAATCTTCGAAAATGAACCGTAAAACTTCTGCAAAGTTTTTCGTCATTCTAGCAACTTCGGATATTAAGAGGAAAATAAGATTGTCAAACAGCCGGAAACATGTGGCCCACTTATTTAAGAGCGCCTGTTTTTAATGTAACTTTTAGTAGAGTAACTTTTTTTATCAAATAATAATGTTTACGAAATTATATCGAAGAAAAAGTAATAAACAGTAAAAATCTAAAAATTTGTAAATTCGTATCTGAACGTGTGGAACATTTGAATTCGTAACCGAGTTATCTAAAGAGAGTTGACCCATCTGGAAATACGATAATGGCCGTTGTGCCTGTCCAACTTAATAGATTATTTTGGTGACCCGTCACGTAATGAAGCTAATAATATGCAACGTTTTGAAACTGATTCCACCAACAAATACACGCCGAAGCAGGTTGCACGCGTCCCAGTACCGTCACGTCGCCCCACATCACGAATTACGCGTCAATGTCCACGTCCAATGACAGCGGCGCATCGGGTGCCTTCGTAGCGACGGCTGCCCGTCGTCATTTGTCTGCGCGTCACAGCCTAATGCCTTCATTAGGGAGTGGATACCGATGCGACGGCCGGCGTGCGTCCGTCCGCCCGTCAACCACCCACATTCCGCCAACAGCCTTGTCCTATCATCGGTTGCTGTCACGAGTGATTATGGGACAATTCATCTATGTTTCGTCGACCAAGACTGATCGTATTGGTTTCTTGACGTATTATATATATGGCTCGGTTATGTTGCACGTTTTAATCAATATCGTAAAACGGCTAGATCTCGTTTTGTGAAGCAGTTGAATACACTCACACAATGAAAAAAAAGAAAGAAGAAACTTTCACCGTCAAGCCATTGATTCACAGAATCGTTCATTAAATATATGTTATTAATTTCCGGCTCACTATATCACAATTAAATTAAGAAATCATTCATATTTTACCGCCAAAAAAGTATTGGCTTGCGAATGACAACAATACATATTTGTTGATGCCCGGGATGCATGCTTGGAGTCTGGTTAAGACGAAAAATTCAAAGATGGTCTAGGTATGGAAACTACTGGTGAGCTTTTGCTAAGAAGAAACCCCAATTGGGGATCAAATCCCCTCCAACAAAAGAAGTCGATGAAGGCAGAAAAGAAATGAAAAATAAAACGTATGAAGTAATATCACCAAGAATTAATAAAAGTTGAATTTTTGTAAATATTGGAAAAATTTATATTGCAATTATAATATCACGTTTTATTTGTTGATTTCGAAAACTTTTATTTAATAAATAATATTTCAAGATTAAAAATGAAAAAGGTAAGAACAACACGTGCTGTAGTCTATAATACAAACACTCATGCGTGAATTTACTACTTTCTTATTCTATAACCTATGAAATAGTAAGCGACGCGGTACTTTTTTTCAGATATTTTAGTTTCTGTATCTATGAAGATTTTCTCAGTAATCCCGCGACGAAGAGAAAGCTACGGATCACTCGAATACACGAGGAAATAGTTTTTTGGCACCAGTCTTTGAACAATTTGAGCTGAACCCACAAAAGCGGCTAGAAAATATGAAGGTCTGTCGATATTTAATAGCATTATAATCCAATACTACTTTCGTGTGAATAACATCTGGTAGATCGACGTCTATTGCTCGTTTAATGATATGGTGGAATGAGACGTTCTGTTTAAGTGAAAAATTGATACAAGTTCAAAAGTGGTGAAATAATATTCGCTAAACACAAATACAGGTTTCCCCAAAGCAATTAGATAGAAAAGTATGTAAATATTAGTATGTTTCGATTATATTACAAGTATATGAAATTTCTCTATTATAACACTCCCAAGTGATGTGAATAGTAATGCTACTACTATTGATCCTCTCCGAATTCTGAATTACTTTTTAAACGTATTAAAACTTTGTTTTTGGTGGGGCTTTAGTGCTGGACAACGGAAACGTTATTAGAGCCCTTGTATCAGAACCGTCGGGTATTCTATCAAATTAAACACGTCAGAGGAAATGACAATTTTATATATTTTTTCACTTCTCCTTCGTTAAATAATTTGTTTTGAATGATCGTATTTAATAACGTATAAAGGAAACTGCAGAAAACGGAAATCCTATTTAAAAAATAAATGTTGATGTTTCAACGGACGAATAGAATAATGGATGTACAGTGACTGAAATTCCGTGACATACCTCGTCTCAGGTTTTCAATATTTTCCGTATATCTTGAATCCTCTTTGATATCTAGTGTGTGTGTGTGTGTAGGGGACTTGTGCCGGTTTTCAGCCAGATAAGAACTGATAAGTTTGTGGATAAGGATGCCAACCGAAAAGTGCCTGTTTTGGGACAGGGCAGTGGGAGTGATGGGGAAAAGGGGGTAAGATGCAACCCTGCGCAATAGGAACGCTAGCAATTCGGGAAAACATGGTTTTTATCAACACCGGAAGTACAGACTCTAAAAATATTTATAGTGAGAAAAGCGCGGCGAAAAAATCTCAAAATGGCGTGACATTGCATAACATTGCGTAAACAAAAGTAATTCGTGAATAAAACAAAATAGCGCTCGAACAGGGACTCGAACCTTGGACCTTCAGATCTAGAGTTTAACGCTCCCCTCTACTGAGCTATCGGGACTCGTCGACGAGGACGACCCATCCTGGACAGAGATTACTACTTCAACAGTTGAGAGTCTAAGAAGAATATTATTATTCTCTCTACCACCTCTGACGTCATTTCCCCACTCCAGATCAAAGTGGGGGAATGTGCCATTGACGAAATTCACCCCACCAGACTACTCGGCAGACCTAAGTGGAGGAAAGTGCCCTAACTAGATGTGGTTTCTTGTTGAAGTGAAAGAAACCTCTTTTGAAAAAAATATTCAAATGTCTTTTAAGTTTTCATATGTTTCTGAATTTTTACACATTTTTTTGATACATAATGATCTTTAATATATTTTAGTGTTACAGCATATTGAGGATTAATAGGATTTTCTATATTAGTGAGTCGTGATCTTCTGAAGTCGAGGAGCTCTCCTATTGCGCCGCGCGATCGTACTAATCATATTTCACGTATCTTGCGAATGACGAGGTTTCCAACTGTTTTCTTTATTTCAGTTTGTCTTGATCTTCTTCTTGAAAGGATTTCAAGTCTTTCTATGCATGTTGTATTGTATAGTCTTTGTTCACTGCATGTGAAGCGTTGAATCAAAAAGCAACAATCAAGTTTTGTATGCGAAAGCGATTTGCATGAAAAAATGATTTACAGTTTGTTGTAGACATAGATAATCATGCTACTGCTATCCTAATTTTTCCGGTCCTTCCGAATCGCATTATCTCCATAGTTGAGCTGTCGAACGAGGGCAATCTCTTCATCCTTGTGTTTCTTCAAGAGTTCTACTTGCTCTTCAACATGTCGTACAACTTGCTGTTCGTTTTTGAATCGAATGTCGATAGCGTCAATGAACGTGTGATGTATTGCTTTTAATTTCATTGCGAACAAAATGTTGACTCGCGAGATCATCTTCAAAATCGACAAAATGCTTGTCTACACTATCGATTAGTTATCACGATCGCATCCACATAACCTTTACTTACAACATTGTCATTACTTTCACAGTCTACACGTTCTTCAGCGAAGACGGACGATATATGTTTCACTTTCTTTTCAATTTCTTTGTCCAAACGTTCACAAAGTTCAGTTTGGCTTATGAGAAGATTTTCACTCTCCACACGCCTCGCTTGAGCTTCAGCGCTAATAATTTGTCGTATTTCGCTTAGTTTTGTGTCCACATTTGTTTTGATATCGGATGCCAGCAAAGGACAGTTATCACACCGTGTTGACATCCTGCCAGCCATGATGATACAACGTCTGAAGCTATTCGTCTTCTCATTTTATAGCCTCTCCCCCAATAAAAATTATTTCTTCCACTAATGTTTATGGCTTTGGTGCGCCAAAAAATAAGACGTCGCGTATAGTATCTTGTTCTGTTTATAGTACGCCATGTTTGCAAATCGAAGAAATTATCGCAATGCACATGAATACTTTCCATTGTAAGGCGTATATTATGCCAGTATGCGCGAAGAAATGTGTTTCGATATTCGTCTTTTTCGAAGTTCAGCATTGTAAATTTCACATACGACAATAGACAGAATATCGATGAGAGCTGTACTCGCTTCATATAAAGCGGTTTGCTAGCGAAGATTAGCATACTGCTGGAGGAGTGCTCTGATTTCATTAGTTCGTTTTGACTTGCAAATTTCATCCATGTTTCTCCTCAATAAAATCTTGATGATGCACTTTTGAAGTCTTCGAATATAAAACCTATAATTTCTTGGAGATGTACAAACATGTCGATACAGTCGATGTCTGTATCTATGCAAATCGATTTGTTGTGTGCTTGGAATCGATAACGTCACATTAACAATGCATGTCGACTGATTTTGTAACCATTGTTGGTGACATGTTTTGCAGAAGCTGTGCCCACAGTATGTTGTTACGTTTTCGCTTTCTTGCACATGTTCGCGAAGACGTACGGTACACGCAGCCATTTTTTTCTGAAAAGAAAAAGAAAGTGGACTTTAGCCGTTTGTGGAGACATATGAAGGAAAGACTGCAACATTGGTCAATTTGTCATTCTTTCAATTCTTTCTCTTGTTCTAGTTTCTCTTGTTCAAAATTCATCTTAGACGAAAAAGATGCATGAATGCGTTCTATTAATTCCATAAACATATCGATTAGATTAGAATTAGATCGGATAGCATACATCTCATTCGTTTAAAATATCCAAATACAACAGTCATTTTTCGACAATCTTTTTATAATATCAATCATTTCTTCATCATAGATTAGGGTGAGTAGCTCACTGGTCAAACATAGATAAAATATATTATTAACAAAATTGTTTTGATCAACTATCACAGGGTCTGTATCATTTATTTGTTTTAATAAATCCTCTTCATGGTGATATGATATAATTGCGAATTTTAATACTTTGTTCACTTTGTCGTCATCCTTTATTCCTGTGGAAGAAGAAGACAATCAATCCACGCGTTGTTTCTTCCAATTCTCGATTCACGGTTTTCATAAGGAGTGCATACACAACGTAACGAATATGTCCGATTTATCTTCTAAACAAATAGGACAGAATGTCATGATAGACAAAGCAGGTTGACGAGTGTACAGGTAATAATACGCTCTAGGACGATGTCCACCCACTTCCACATAGAAGATGCACCTCATGAAGTGTAGAGTGTTGACGGAAGGAAGTGTTAACGAACACGATTCGTTTTTACTGTGTTTCGTTTTTCTCGTTCGTCAAAAATGCTTCGACTCTTTTCTCTTGATCGTCTGTCACGTGATGTGTACAACCTAAGCAAATGAGTTTTCTATGGCAATAGGGGTTGTTTGCACAAAACATAAAGACCCAAGCAGTCACCTCTCCAGCAAACAGCAGACTTCTGCTAACAATTACCAACAAGAGTAAGAAGAAGAACCGATAAAAAACAGCTCATTGTTGAACAAGAATCAATCTTATTGGTGCTCTAAAATGTACAGTAGCAATTTAATTTAGGAGAACTGCGCAGGCGCAAGAGACCTGTGATTTTAGGAGATGACTGCTGATTCCAGGTGTCCATCAATCCGCCACTTGCAAGATCGTTTGAAGCGTATATTTTGGTTTCTCGAAACGAGGGTGGAGTGTTAAATAAAATTTCTTGGTACACATATGTGTCGTCGGCACGGATGTCGTCTGACATGGAACAAAAGGTATGATGAGAGCAAAAATGACGAGATCCACTTTCACACACGACATTATCTTTTTTCATTCGTCAATGTCTTCTTTCCGACACAAGCAGCAGTCGAGAACAAGTGATGGCGGTCCGTCAATATGTGTGTTGCCAGTGTTGTAATGTCGTCGACAGTATTGAAGCTGTTTGATGTCTTGATGCTATTGAATGTGTTGTGGCAAACGCTCAAACACCTTAGGTACTTGATGTGCAGCCCTGTGTCACCAAAAGCAGATAACTCAAAAGTCTCGTTCCTGCTTTGTAGTGTAGTAGTCAGCAATGGCTCATCATATTCAATTGCCAACACCATTGTGAATGAAACCATGCATGGTAAACCATACAACGTGAACCTTAAAACAGGCTGGCCAACAATAAATTGCAATGCGTGCTCATTGAATGTCTAGGATACTTGGTAATATGTTCCCCATTAATACTAATTTAATACAATTTTCATTTTGTGTTTTTGTCATATAATAGCTAATATTTTGATATCAAAGTACATTAAAAACCATCTTCAATGTTTTCTCTGAACATATGTATTGTTTTTTCGGGGGAAAGAAGTTTTCCTTCTACCCTCATACAATTCTACATTTCCCTTGTCGTAATTTAATAATATCTGTGCTCCGTGCTTCCAGGGTCGAACTGAGACAACGCACTTACCAAATATGAATTAATTTTCTACATGTGTATATAATTAAGTGTATCGAACTCCGTTACTAACCTACAAGACACATTTGGGCATCATTGGTAAAATACTAAAATAACTTGTTAAAAAAATAATGAATATTAATAATTTTTTGAGATAATATCATTTGCATCTAAAGTTTTTTCATGAAATATCAAAAAAGTAATTGGACATTTATGCCAAAATATTGTGACAATGAGACTAGGGGTCCATTTTCACATAACCTGCACGTCGTGAGTTTCTCAACATGGTGACTGATATGTGACGTATTGATTTACTGTTAGTCTGGTATTAACGAGGATTGACCAAGAAATGCGGAAACCTTCTGGATGACGTCATAATTCGCATTGGAATTAGTGGCGCGGCGATTAACAGTGAGTGAACGTCGTTTGGTAGGAATCGTCTCGAAAGGTAATGGAGTGGAGTATGTAGCCATTTCATCACCGTTCACTAACATCATTTCCCCAGCGATGACTGCGAGGTTTCCCCGCGTCGGTATTTGTGGGGTTAAGTCATCGCCGGGAACACAGCAGAAAAACGGAAATTGCTTGTTCATTGCGGCGACACATGGTCCTCCTCCTCAATACCCTTTCTCCTCCCCTTTCTCCTCCTCCCCTTTCTCCTCCTCCCCTTTCTCCTCCTCCCCTTTCTCCTCCTCCCCTTTCTCCTCCTCCCCTTTCTCCTCCTCCCCTTTCTCCTACTCATCCTCCTCCTCCTCCTCCCACTCTCCTTTTTCTCGCGTGCGTTCCCTGCGCGAACACAAGCAGCAGTACTCAGGACGGAGGTCGGGAATCGAGTATTCTTCATGAATGACGTACCTACATCATAAGAGTAGTTCATTCTGTGCGTTTTATAATAATAACAACAACAACTAGTGGTGCAAAACACACTCTCTTACATACGTTTCTCCGTCTGCAAAAAAGAGCGAGAAATAAATCTATATTGAAAGGGTCATTTCCCGCGTCGTCCTCTATATCTTGGTCGTCTTCCGGTGCTCTTTTCATTCTCCAAGTCGCTAGATGAACTTATTACTGTTTTTTTATTTGAAATTTGAGAGTAAAATGAATATTTAGAATAATATTTCAAAACATGTAGCGACATATCAGTCTTATAAACATCGTAAAAGTGTTATGTAAATGTAATTTCGTTGTAGACAGAAATTGATGTATTTTCGTATGAGCAGTGCGTTTGCTGTCCTCCTATGTATTTTATCATTATCATAATCTTTCATTTCAGTTTACGAAAATTGTACTCTTGAAATACGAGAAATGCTACACATGGTAAATGTGGACTCAAAACGAAGAGTCTATCTTTATCGATATGTTGCTGCATTCATCAGTGGTGACAGGAATTGATGGATGAACCATGACGATAGCGTTCATTGGCGTGCTTCTGAAGCCAACCTTGACATCTTTTCGCTATTTTGCTCATCAATTTTATTGCCATTATATGGTGATACGCTTTTGACAGAGAACACATTTTGGACGTATGAGGTAATTTAATCACCTTGCTCAATGCGAGGACTTTGAGGTAGACTAAAGGTTCTGTAAATTTATTTTCTGTTTCTATCTTCCGTTCATCAAATAAATTTGTGTTTTAACAAAACACACACAATAAAATGATTAAAACAGATCTATTAAAATTTCGGTATTTAACTCAGTTCTTTACATTTTCCACTTAATTTTTTTAGAGTAAAGAGTTCTGCCGTATTTAAAATAGTTCCTCTTAATATATTTAGAGTATTTTTTAGGAAGATGTAATATATTTGTGAAGCCACAAAAACATAAACATAAGATAATTTTATATAATTATAAGTGAATGTTTGGTCAATAAAGTTGTCACACAACTATAATACTGTAACCTAACTATCGACAAATAAGAGTTTAGCTTGATATGGAAGACACGATAAAGTAGGGAAGTATACCCAAACATCTTGACAGTATGAATATTTTTTTAATATTTTGGAAAGATATAATATGTACATAGTGTGTAATTAATATTTTAAACACATTTCTTTATTCTTTCAAACACTAATTCATGTGTTATACTGATTTGTATTACACATATACATGTATATTTTTATTTAATCTTGACAATAATTTCTACACTAAGCATTTTAATTATCAATTGCGTTATATAATAAATTTATTGTCAAAAAACAGTACAAACTGCGTATGACCACGTGGAGGACAATAAACTAATTTACTCTCCGGAAGCAAGCAAGGGACCATCCCATCAATTCCGATCAAGGGCCCTAAGGCAGAGGCGGATTCAAAAATTTCAGCAAAAGTTCCTAGATAAGATAAAAAGTTAGCTGCGAGTTATAATACTAATAGAATGTCAATATGTTTGTAATTTTAAGCAAAAAATTACATGTAAGTTATTATCGAACTATAGATTATTCTGAGTATAGTGTTTAAAAATCATAAGAGTTGAAAATTCANTTATTGTTACAATAAACACGCCCCTAGACATGTTTTATAAATTTTCAATTATTTTTATTTAAACAGTTTTTATTTTAATCTAACAGTAACATTTTATCACTGAGAATTTTGGTATTTTTTCAGTTTTATTCTTATACAATGTTTTATAAACGATGCAATAATTTCAATAACACCAATGTTTTTTCACCTGACCTGAAGGAAGTCCCCTACAACCAAATACGGTCCTCACAAAGAAAAAAAATAGACCTGTAAGAGTAGAAATATGCGCATCATGCCTAGTTCTGCTCTACCGTTCCTCAATTCTTTTCTAATTTGATGTATGAAAAAAAAAAGTATAACTGAAAGGTTTTTTTAATGTGGGAAAATAATAAGGCACAATAAATGAATAAAAGCCATTGGCAGCTTAACAAAAATATAATTGAGAAAAATTACACTTGAACTACCCATGTTTGAGTGTACGTCTTTAGCGTTCATCTCTCAGATAATTGTCTCTCTTCGCTTAAACGTCTCAGTCTCTGCTCAGCACACGCGCTCTTCGCCTCTCCAAGAAACATTCCTCAGGTCTCTACATTAATATCCCCAACAGTTTACTTGTTTAAAATAGATTTAAAAAATGGAAAATTAAATTTTGTAAGTTCTGAAATTTAAGGAAGAGTTCACTGTACATTCCAATCGATGCACCCCCCAGGGGACTTACATCTAGTAAGTACGTGTTTGGCGAACACGGGGCCCCGAACTGAGTCTGGCATTACTTCCACTTGTGCCTGGCTCCTTCCTTTCTCTTTCGTGACCTTCCTTCCTTCACCTCTTGTTCTTTTCGATCCCGACGCCATTGGGGATAGAGCATCTTTCATTTTCCTCTTTCCTCTTCTTCTTAAAAAAAATGTTTTTAGTAAAGTCTTGAGATATGTTGGGATTTGAGTTGTGAGTTGTAATTCAGGAGGGTTTTTAGTGGGTAATGGTTGAGTTATTCGGCGAGTCCCACACGCGGGGAGAGTCATGTTGGCTCTCCCTAGTGCGTAACTGCATTTTCCCTACCTGTACAAGTTTTAAGGGCTCTAATGACCTTTGATGTTGACGAGCCCTAAAGCCCCACAAAAAAAAAAATGTTCTTGCCTATTATTGTGTCAAAGGATTGAGTGTTTGCTCTTCCTGTTAGATTTTTTTTAATTTAAGGACTTTTGTAGAACGTNTGTGGGTCTCTTAAACTTAATTACCGTTTTTTCTCATTTTCAGGGCTGTATCCAACTTTTGTTAGCTCTATTATTCCCTGGTTCCAAATGAGACCGAGAAATCGACGTCGTGAAAGACCGTATGCCCTTTGGCTTTTGCCTGAAGGCAATGACAAATTCTCTCTCACAAGAAGTTCATTAGTCATTCTCTCCGAGATGAATAGACGCGTGTGAAATATTTGCGGTTGCCTTTTCCTTTACTGTAATTAATTTTCGTCTTGTGTCGAACGTCTAAGGTTCAGTTTTGTAAAAGAGGTTTTACGTTTGAAAGGTTATCTCTTTTCTTTCATTCTCCGGGCATCGTTTTTCGTCATACTTTAGTTCTACAAAATCTGACTAAAAGGTCTTTTAAATTGTAAATTCTGAAGAGTGACCATGTCGTAAGATCATGTTAAATTTAAGAACCAATCGTTTAATTTAAATAGCGAAGTGTTTAAATAAATTCGCTACTTACATTATTGTCCTAACTACAGATAACTGAATTTTAATTGAGTGACTATCGGAACAGTTGGCATTTTAATAAGAGATGTTAAAGAAAATCACTCTTTTGAACATGACATTAATTCTAATGTGTATTTTGCCTTTTAACATTGGTATATAATTTACCTTTCTCCAATATAATACAGAAGCGACAATAAAGGCAAAAACGTACAGCTCTGCTCAGTGGCGCGTTTAAGTAGCTTATGGGTTAATAATACCGAGCGGTGCGTGCATTGTGTGTGTTTTAGTTACCCTCATACGGAAAGAGACGTTATTGACATTTTCCGCAGGACGCAGCGTAAGGAATGTGTGTGGTACGTCGCTAATGCATGATATTTGACTGTTGTTTTCCTTTATTGATTTTTTATATTTTTTATATTAACAGAATGTATTAAAGCTTTAAAAAGCATGTGCGTAATTGATATTAAATATTATTTCCTGGCATTAGAAATTTCGTTACCCATTCATTTAGGCGTCTTCTATAACAGCGCTGTCCAACTGGCGCACCGCGAAACGTTTTATTTGTGGCCCGCGAGTTATGGTACATTTTACTTCATAATTTTTCTTCAAATGTTGGGATGAGGTCTGGTGAGAGAAAATAGAAAATGATGATAGGAATTTCTGTCATACATTACAATCTGGAAGAATTTTATTACAACTCTAAATATTACAAGTAATTTTTTAAAAAAATATATATTTTTTTCCTTTTTCAGTAAAATGTTTGTTGACGAGAATGTAAGTATTGCGTTACCGACAAATACCGATGTCACGTAAGTGTTATTCGTCAGGCAACATTTTGCTGAAACTTATCCTGTGGCGGTCCGGTCAATCGAAAATATCGATAATTGCACGCGGGCTGAGATGAGTTGGATAGCGTTGGTCTATAACATTCCACAGGAGACAGTCGGTTGTCCAACAAAATTTCAACTCCTGCTATCTGTTAGAATCTGAAAGACAACAAACCGGTTTTGCGGGAAGTTACACGCCATACACACGTGTATAGCAGGTTGCGTAATTGCGCCTGTCCGTTGCGTTTTAGAGGAGGACACAAATTCACGGGAAGTAATTGAGTACTAAATTACTTTCTTAGAATAACTATTCTTAGAGACGTATTTAAGAAATAAATTTGACTTATACTATTTGAATCCTCGTGCCTTGGCTTTCGTTAATTTTATGATTTTTATTTAAATGAAGTTTCTTTAATATCATATCTTTTCTTTAACATTGGTATTTTGTTGATTTAGTTTTTATAAGTATTTTAATAATTTCTTTTATAAAAATATGGTAGTGTAGGTTTTTTAGCCTACGAGGCAACAAAATTGAACATTAAAAACAGGTTTGTGTAATGAATAGTATTAAAATATTAAAATATGTTTGTACATTGAGGTGCGGTGTTCATAGCATATACATTATTGTGTAACAAGATGTAGTCATACTATACTGTAAAGTCATCAATCATACTATAAAATCTTATGTAAAAATATGTTGTTGTTTTTTTATATGTTTCTGGGTGTAGAAATTTTACATTCACTCATTACAAAAGTTAAAATTATTTTTTTCTTCACATTATTCTTTTCCAAGTACATGTATCGAGCGAGAGATATGGGGAAGATGTTTCTGTACGTAAAAATAACTATGAATATGCTTAACTTTCTACTAGTAGAAGAAATTCTACATGTCTTATCTCATGTCTTAATGAATTAGAAATACGTAAATGAAGTGTGTACAGCGCAGCGTGAATAGAAAGTCGTAGCTCCCCACGCCCCCCCCACCCCCCACCCAATCGTTTTCCAGTACGAAAAATCAATCTCTTTCCTTTCTCTCTCATATCGAAAACTCATTTGAAGGACATAGTGACGTAATTCTCCGAGGAAACAGCGAGGTATGGAATAGCGTGGAGTAATTTGCTCGTGGACGTTCAGTTGTGTTGAAATGAAATTCAGTTTAATATTTCCCTCACTTTCAATCTCAACGTGAGTTCAAATACTCTAGTCCAACTAGGATATACGAAAA
Organism: Laupala kohalensis; assembly: GCA_002313205.1. Taxonomy (NCBI): domain Eukaryota; kingdom Metazoa; phylum Arthropoda; class Insecta; order Orthoptera; family Trigonidiidae; genus Laupala; species Laupala kohalensis. The sequence continues at coordinate 374,562 of NNCF01129170.1, forward strand.
TATAAATATAATATACCTTTGCAAATAATTTGGAAATCATTTGGACAATGACTAATTTTATAACGTTGTCAGTAATGTTGTTTTAAGTGATGTGCGATTTTTTAAACGTTTGTGATGAGTGATATGTTTGTTTTTTGTCAATGTAATTTTTTTCATCCTCAATTCATAGAGGATGGACATTGTCCACATAGATACGCATTGTGTCACGTACATGCACGTCATTGTCCGACATTGATTTTTTGACTTTAAGTAGTACTAGGGTAGGTAGAAATACGAGCGTTTAAAAAAAACAACAACAATAGTGATGGAAGTTTTTATTTTGATTTGCAGTACGTTTTCCGTAGTATTTTTACATCACTTTTTTATCTACAGGTCACCTTAGGACATCTGAGAAAGATATTTTACTTTTCCTTTGGGGTGAGATGCATAAATCTCGAAACCGGTGCGCGCGGCCGCCATGTTTGTTCATCCTCGGCCGCCATGTTTGTACTTAATGCTCTCGTGCATTTCTAACGAGTTAAATGAGTTCATGATTACTGTTTGTGGTAAATTATTAAGTGATAAATACAAATTAAATCATGTTTTTTCATCATTATTATTCATATTGTTGTGTTTTACAACAATTAGATTCAAAAAGAAGAAATCAATTATACATCTCAATGATTTGACTTACTTGGAGTGCTGGTACGACTTTAAGTGGTGGGATAAGAGAGGCAGGAATAGTTGGAATGCGCTTCTTGTTCCCATTATCTTCATAAAATACATCACAACAAAAGTGAGTCTCAGCGAAGATTTCACTGTAATTCTAAAATTAGAGAACGAATCCGTGTACACTTTGTATCGTTCGAGTCTTTAACAATATGATGATAATAATAATAATAAATTTATTGTCAAAAAAAACAGTAACAAAATGCGTTTCACAACGTAGGGCAATAAGCTAATTTTCCCTCCGGAGACAATCAAGGGACTGTCCCATCTATTATAACACATTTTTCATTTTACGAAGATAATTGTAATAAATGTAAATTAAATAACTTAATCATAAACGTTGATGTCATTGAAGTCGATTTCGCCGGACTTCGGTCAGAGACATTCGTTGAGAAGTTGACACCAAACAGTTCACGAACGCACTAAAATTCTACTAAATTTTTATTTCAAAGCATACTTTAAATTAATAAATAAATAAATATAAAGAAATTTATTGAAAAAAAAGCAAAAGATAAAAACTGCGTATGAGGACAATAAACTAATTTACTCTCCGGAAGCAAGCAAGGGACCGTCCCATCAATTCCGATCAAGGACCCTAAGGTAGAGGCGGATTCAAAAAAATTTCGGCAAAAGTTCCTAGATAAGATAAAAAAGTTAGCTACGAGTTATAATACCAATAGAATGTCAATATGTTTGTAACTTAACACTAAAACATTATTTTACATGTACCAATATTATTATCGAACTATGGATTATTCTGAGTATAGTGTTTACAAATCATAAGAATTGAAGTAACACTAAAATAACGATTTATTGTTTCAATAAACGCACCCCTAGACAAAAGCCTAGAGAACCTGTGTAAGAATTTCGCCTCTACCCGAAGGAAAATTGGAGCAAAAACCCGGGTCAGGAAGTATGATATATCAGACTTCAAACATAGGACAATGTTTCTTTTAAGTTCGGGAAATGATATTTGAAATGATAACCAGTCTGCGGTGTGTCAGGGGATATTACGCAGTAAATTTTGTGCTCATTGTGTTCCATTGGATATACCGAATCCTTTCTTTTTGAATTATTTTCAAAGTTGTATATTAGCGTTTTCTTTCACAATTCTGATTTATTCCTCGAGAAGAATTATTACAAGTGACATTTCGTACTCAGAAGCATATATCAAGTTCTAAGTCGTCAGAGTTTTCTTCGAAGACCCATACATTTTCGAACAAGTCAGATGACGCATGACGCAGAGATATTTTGGGTTTAGATTCGTGTGGAACGAGAAGACGGTGATATCTCATCATTGCGTCATAAATTTCTCAACTTCTCAAGTTTACTCTGCCACTCGCACATTGCCTGAATCGCTAAGTTGGAAGAATCAATGGAGAAAGAGGTGAGATTAAAAGACACGTAACAGATTCCAAGGGAAGTACAATAATAAAACAGACTGTTAAACGGAAATGTGTTCGTTTAAACACGATGTTGGTAATAAAATGTATCGTAAAAAATGGAAAACAAAATTTACGCTTGGAGGGATTTTACTCATGGATGCAAACATGTAGTTTACAATTGTTTCTGAAATAAAATGTACATTTATGGCCTAAGATATACTGCGTGTACCGATTAGCAATAGTTTTACAATCCTAAAATCCAATTTAACTTATCCTGACTGTGAGTGGAATAACAAGAATTCAAAAGAAAAAGTAATTTTTCTCAATAATTGTGAGGCAATCAGATTTGACATAATGTTGTGCATGGTAATAACGAAGCGAAAGCGAGAAACGAGTAAAATAAGATTCAAGAAAACTCTAGTTAAGAAAGTTATATTCAGTGGGAACCGGGAGACGGGTAAAGGAGATATTGTTGCATAGGCAATTCTGACTTCGGAGCCCACATCTGCTGGTGGGCGGAGACACTCGTAAAGCAAGACTCAGCGCGCACATGGGAGGCCTGTAATACTGCCTCCTCCATGGCTGTTGCTATGCGCAAAGGCATCGGCGGATTGCAGAGTCAGACGGGGCGGGATGGAAACGGGTCCAGAGAGAGGAGGTAGAGGGTTGGTAAACAAGGTGGCAGGAGTTTTGCGGAGGACGGAGCTGCGAGGCGAACAATCGATTACGAGTCCTGGACGCGATAAGATGATGGCGAGATGGGTAGGTGGGAGAATGTGTTAGCGTCAGGGACGATTGGAGTAAATAGAATTGCAGTGTAGTGACTGTTCACAGCAATCCTGTTTTTGCGTTATTTTTAAAGTTATTAATTTATTTTAATTATATTATAGGAATTATTTTTTCATTAAGGTTATGGGAGGAGTAATGGTACATGTGTGTATATTACAGCCTGCTTGTACGTATGAATGTGTGGCTGTATATGCTTGTAAGTGAAAATGTGTTTGTGAACGTATGTGAATACACACATATGGACCTAATTTAATATTTTAATTTCTTAGGTGTAGTATTCTTTTTGCTTATTGTGTACTAATTTTTTAAGCATTTTATTCGGTGTGTCTGTATTTAATAGATATTTGGGCGAAGATTTTTTTAAGTTTCCCATTATCGCATTATGTATTGTGGTAGAACGAAACTTGTTTTCATAAAAAAATATAATTTTTAATTTTGGGCGCCTCGGTTATCTCATCTCAGGGTTCCACAATGATTATTGGGTTCGATTTTTTTTACGAAGGAAAGGACCATGCAATGGTTCCACTTAAGGAAAATGCTAACAAATAAATCCATTAATTTAATTACTGTTTTTAAACACTAAAACACCCCACATGTTGGTTTCCCCCAAAAGACAAAAACACAAATGGAAATCAAACATTCATATTACACTAACGCCAAAGTGACGTCATTCCCACCAAAAAGACACACTAAATTACACTGGCTTTAACCATAATATTTACTAATTAGCAATTTAATCTACCTTTCTCATACCAATAACAATTCACTGAATTTAACTCCAGTCCGATCTGATCAACAATTAAACATACTTTTCTTTCACACAAAGGTTTTACACTGACTTTAATCCTAATCCTATTTAATTAACAATTTAATTGAACTTTCTCTTAATCACAACAATTCACTGAATTTACATGGCATAATTCTATTAACGAATGAGTTCAGTCTTTGCACTGATTTAGTCCAGAGTTCGTGCTCTTTTTATAACTGATGCCAATTGATCTGTGACGCGCAAGCGCAATACGATGTTGGTTTAAACATTCACCAACAATCGCACAATACCTCTCAAGATGACAGACTAGGCAGGCCGTAAAGTAGGGTCCTCGCAGAAGTCAGCACGGCTCCAATCTCGAGCAGCTGCTAATGGCGTCGATGAGCGGCGACTACCCCAAAAGTTGCCCTATTCGTTTTCTGTGTAGTCGGCTCCCCCGAATACAGCGTCAGCATTTACAATGTTCGTTCGAATAACCACTCGAAAATAGTTTATGTGTGGTTGGGATCGAGGTTAGCTTATTTTCTCGTCCCGATGATCAAATCAAGATCAACAATTAAGTCTCGAACGCAAAATAAACATCTGACGAAACATGAGCTATGAAAAAAAAGCTCTGAGCAGTAATGAGCTATCTGAGCGACATCAGAAACATCTCAGAAACATCGAGAAATCCATGAGTCTGATCTCCGACGAAAAAACATGAGCGATCTCCGACGACTCATAAGTGAGCGTGCGAGAAAATACTTGAGTGAGCTATCTAAAACACATCAGTGAGAGCAGTACGAAAAATACATGAGTGAGCTCGATCTGAAACAAGTGAGCTATCTGAGCGACACGAGTGAGCGATCTCCGACGAACAGAAGTGAGCTATCTTCGAAACATAAGAGAGACTGAAAAGTTTGTTTGCCATTCCTTAAATGGGCTTTATCCCTTCTCTTGCCTACTCTCCTTCCAAAAAATCTTCAAAATTTGGAATCCCACGTGATCGAAACTTCCAATGCCAAAACGATTCCCCCTTCTTACGCCTCTACTCTGATTGGAAAATTTTTAAAGGGCTTCTAACGTTTTCTCGCAACGACGTTTTACTTTCAACGATCTTTCAAACAAGCTGTCTCTTGTTTCGACCTTTAGCACAACTGGGTTTATTTGGTCGGGTTGGGTCGCCTTCCCCCATCCCCTCGCTAACTTGCAATTTCTAAAAAGTCGTAAATTTGTCTTGACGCCAAAAGAAGCCGACAGAGGACTGCGCCACACCCGATGCGACCGTAGCCCTTCGTCAATCTCCAACGGCCGTCCTTTTACATTTCTTCAACTCTCTCTCTCTTCTAAATTTCATTATTTCCTAACAAGAATGATTTAATTAACAATTAATCGCTGAATTATTCAAATCTCACAGTATATTCTTATTACGTCTATTATGTTTTTCATCTGCCACGGAGCATTGCTCACCTGCATATTAATATATTATTGTTATTATTATTATTATTATTCAAATGTAATTTACAGAAGTGGGAACAGAATCTCTATGAGTTATTCCTATGGACGTGCGTGGTAGATAATTGAATAGGAGTTCGATTGGCTAATGTAGCAATGATGTAAACAATAGTGTTTTCTTGGGAACCCGTGTGTATTGTTGGATGTTGGAGAGCCCTTTATTCGTCTACCGTCAGAAACAGGAATCCAGATCCCGGTAAACCTATAGCATACACGGAGTTTAAGAATCGAGCGAGGCAATACTATTATCTATTTACCTTAAGTGCACGCACTGATTTATAAAGTGCTTTGTAGGGAGCGTGCCACAATCACATTACATCGTAAGGTCACTTTGTGTTAAGTTACAGGGTCATGTTTCATACTCCTTGCCATTCCACCAAAGATAACTTTTTAGTTAATTATTGGGTCTTATGATATTATTGTATAATTTCTCAGATTGAAAATATGTAAGTTGTTTTAAGTTTTGGACATTGACTCAATTTCGGAAATAATTTCTTTTCTCATGAGAGGCAATGTATTTTCTCTAAATATTAAATAATCTAAGTACAATTTAAACCTATACGATGTTTTAAATGCAAAAATTGATATCAATTTATATCATTGCATTTTAATACACATTTTATAAGCTGAAAAGATTTAATTCTGTCAACAAAACTACCTTAAATCGCCTCATCACGAACCCAAGTCGAGGTTAGCATTCAAGTCGGCAGTTCATAGCCTGTGATTACCTCGTCTCCCTGGGAATGGGATCACAATTATTCCACGATCAACGTTTCAGGGAAGGATTTCTGAGCGGGAGTTTGTGATTCACGCGAACAGTTCTTCTATTGCGTCGCTTACGACATCGATCAGACCTTTCATTATGTTGAATGGGGAAATTACGACGGAGAAAGTGAATAAATTTATTAAGGAAGACGTATTAGCTTTGAGTTTTGCAGAGTTTTGATTGCATGTTTCCACACGGATTTAATTTTATTCACACTATACAATTTTGAGATGAAAAAGACTACTTGGAACGTTTTTTGTAGAACATTCTATAAAAAGGTTTAAACAACTTTTTGAAAGATCGCCTGAATACAAATTCACTACAATGCGAAGAATGATACGTTCACAAACCTAATTTTTCCAAGAAGTTTAATAAGAAAATGCGTACTATCTTATTCCAATATATATTTATTACCGCGTATTTTTTTTGTTCATTAAATTTTTGAAGACCATAGAAATCTCTTAACCTCACCGCCAGGTAACGGACAAATTATGTTATGTTGAATGTTGACGAGAGATTGGCCTGGGAAGCGAAGGGGACGGCGCTGTTCGTGAGCGTATGAGCACGTTAAGCTCGAGGTCCCGAGTTCAAATCTGTCACGTCTCCCATTTTAATTTAACATAACATGAAATAAAAGGAAATATAAGTGGAATAATGAGAAATAACATCACGGACATGAAACATTTTGTGAAGAATTTAAATTAGTTATAATGACACGGACATTGCGCTCTTTAAACCAGCTTTAACTGGTTTAGTGGGTCGTTACAACGCTCATGGTGAGACTAGTATAGATGCAAAGTTAAGCCAATTAATTCCGATATTGTTATGAAATATTTGCTAGAAAGTAATAGAAGTCTAATATTTTCCAGAAAAAATCTTAAAACGTTTGACGTTATTACCGTAAAGTTTAAAAAATATTTGGTCATGTTCACTTCACGTTTGGTTCCTATTTAAGATTTTTACTATAAAGTTAATAATTGACTAAACTCATTGGCACGAAAATAAACTTAAAGAGAAATTGAAGTTTTATACCTGGATATTCATAATTGCCAAATAAAATGTAGTCATTTAGTTTGTCACGAATGTATCTCCACAATAATTTAGTGTGTTATAAAAAAACTTTTAAAATATACTCATACTTCTCTTCCCCCGATTCTCTTTCTGACTAAAATTCTTCAAGAATTAATAACACTGGACATACTATTTACAGAGAGTAAATGAGCAGATAAATTAAATTTCGAGCTAACGAAGAAAAAAAAACTCGAAAAAAATCTTACAGACGATTCATTTCCACAAATTTAACTTTCATTTCTAAATTTGATCGTTTCACCTAAATAATAATAATACAAAATCACTTAATTGATCTAATATTATGAGCAAGAAAATAACTATATATTGTGTTTTAAAATGAGGTGGATAAATGTTCTCCACAAAATATATCATTGTTTTTGAGAAATATAGGGTAAGTGGAAGAAATATTTTACTTCGTTGGTTTATTTCTTCAGGAGTACTTAGATTTGATGTAAGGATATTTGTTATTCGGTTTAAACACCAGCTCCAGTCCCTTCTACCACCCCTCGCTTGCAGGGCACCTCTCCACTGCGTGTTTAATTAATGGCGCATCCTGGTGCCTCAGCGCTGAGCAAGGCCTCTTGCTACCGGCTGAAGAGTGAAAGATGCTTGCGTCAGCATGAGCGAGAGCGCTGCGCTCTGTTTGCCCACCGACGAACTACTCTTTGAACGACGAGTCAACAACAGGACGCAGGCTCATTGCGATGCGATGAGTAATTGCCTGTCATCGTTAGTCATATGCTAATTGATAATACATATGAATCAGGAAGGAATTTAGGAACATTTTTAGTTTATATATATTTCTTCCGCCGAAATGGGAGGGAACCAAGCGAAATTCAAAATTATGGAAATTAAAATAATAGAAAAGGACTACATAAATAATACAATTCAAGTTAGTAAAAACTCCAGTGAGTGACCCGAGTGGTTGGTTTGAGTTCCTCATTCTTATAATTCCTTATTTTCATTTTCTCTCAGGCTGTTTGTATTTGTGAAGCGACCAAAAAATCTTCATAAAACAGAGAAACAAAAGTACTTCTACTTCTTCTATTTCACTTTTTTGTTTCGTTGAGAAATACAAATGCCAAAAATGAGATATCCTTACAAAAATGATATTTTAGACATTAAAGGAGTGGTAATGCTAAATAATATTTTTGCTGTGAAATATTGTATTACAATTAAAATGAAATTCCAATTTTTTAAACAAACAAACTTTTATAATATAATACACATACTATATACACAATGTTTTCATATAGTACGTATTAACTAATACAAAAAAATAATCTTTTTTTATATCCATACTCGTGACGTAGTCAACATATGGATAACTTTCTTTTCTTTTTTTGTTTCTTTTCGAATTAGATAACCAAAGAAGTAAGCGCCTCTTCGCCGCGGTTAGTGGGTAACCTGCCCATCCCCACCACGAGGAGGTGTACGCACATCGGCTATCATTCCTCTGAATCCCTATTCATCTAGAATATTCTTGATTTGTCATAATTTTTCTGTTTATTCCTGAAATTAAATTTGAATCGTTGTAAGCTCGTAAAACGAGCTCCCAGGTGTCACTACTCATGTGATATTGCATTTCGTGCCTCTTAAGAACATGAAAAGAGAACGCATTCAACAAAAAAATACCCTTCATACCAAATTGAGTATCCAAATCTAGTTAAGAAAGACTTGATTGTTGTCATTGCAGTGAAGCTTTAGCGTGTTAAATGAAGACAAATATTGCGCGTATATTACAGAAGTTTGATATTTATGTGAATCATTGTACTGGAAGTCTGAAGTTCATTGTGAGAAAACGTTAACTAGCAATACAACTTCTTCTAATATTTTTCCTTCTTTAACTGCGTTGGCAAAGTTAGTAAGTACTTATAACTATTGATTTCCTGAGTAATTTGTTTTGAAAACTGATATTTTATTGTGAGTGAATCCATTAACCACGGATACCGTGAAAACATTATAATGAAATCTGATAACGAAACATGAATATGTGGAGAAGGGCAGAGACCAATTCGTTGTAAAGTTGGTGACATAATTTCGCCAAAATATCTTCTGGTCCTGACTGTGCTCCGTTATCATATTTCGAGACTGACACTTAACAACAAAACGGATGTATTCAAATTCCCAATGAATATGCGCTGTCCATACATATAACGTGGGTCATTCCATAAACATAGAATATTTGACATTGATGATAGACGTTTCGCTCCAATAAGCTGATTTATTACCGTCTCATAACAAACAGTAAAACAGCTTTAGACTCGCTCGTTATAAAACTCATAATGGATGTATTTTTAAAATATTTGGAAATGTCAGACTTTATTTCTTTGCCCATTCATCGGTTGACATAATAAACACTGTAAAAACACCAATATATTTTGTTGTACTTTTTATAATTAATTAACGAGCATTCAACAAAGCATAGCATAGAAAATCCTATGTTTTCAATATTATTTGTAGCAATATAAGTAAAAAGCAAAACTCTGACTAATACCTTTATTCAATGATGACTGACTTTTTCATTATTATGCAGTCGCTTAAAAAAAAAATTCTATACAAGACTAGTGAAGAGGATCGTGCTTTATTGGATCTTCTTCACTTAAATCGGTTCTTTCTTAATGCAACAACTGATCTCATGTTAAGCTGAAGAAGTCATTTTCCTCTCATATCCTTCGTGCAGTGTCTTTCACGGAAGTTAAAAGTTGCAAGGAAGACAACACATTATTGTTCCGAAACACCAATTACATTTTTTGTATGATTAAGTTATTCAGAAATAGTATTTTATTAAATTTCAAAATATATAACGCACTCCTCTATTCATCAACATTTCCCGTTATGCAGGCGAAAGGACTCTATGCTAAAAAAACCCATGGGATGTTAACGAAATCTTATCATGTTTGTGATAAATTATCTGTTGATTTCAGTTCCATTATTAGTGTACGTAGGTTTTTCTCAATAATAAGAGGTCTACTGTTGATCATATACTTATTAATTAAAAATAACCATCCCGATACGTAGTGAATGTATTCAAGGTTTTCCAGAGTGTCAGGTTTGGATGGAAATGCTGTATAGTGTTCGAAAATGAACGTTTCCCGAGTTCGACTGCAGACTTGTTGCCATTTTCATCAGTTCATTTTTCTCTCATATTTTATTACATGGAAGATATATTATATATAATTACAATTTCAAAAGTTTTATCAATACATTTTTTTCTCATTGTAATCTTCGCTACAATATTCCAACTACTCATAGAATAATTTTCGTGGAAGATCTATTTCTTAAATTAAATCTATTCCTTAAATTACGTTTCTGTTCTCTTCGTTCTACCAAGATATGGAGGTCATCGTCCGCCCGTTAGGTCCAAACGAAGTATGTTCTCTACGACTTCCGATTGCAAAGTATCTCGATTAATCATCTCCTTCCATCAAGACCCTCCCGCAGCAACTCAAATTTTCGTGTTCACTTTTATATGTAGAGTTCTTCCAAAAAATTACATTTTGCATTCTGTCTGGTAAGTATTCTTTCGTGTAGGAGCATAAAGTAATATTCACAATAGGAAGGGGAAAGTAGAGTGGCACCTTCTGTGGGGAGTTCCGTCAACTAAAACGACAACCACGCTGCGGGTGATCGGTATCAAAACTACTTGGTCGTTAGGTTAGCATGTCTAGCAGTTCTTTCTGCATCTACTTCTTCATTCATTGATGAAATGGTTCGCTTCCATAAGTGTTATTACTTACGAAATTCATACAGGTCACCCAAGCCGAAGTAAAGGAGCAATAAATATAGACATTTGAGTAAAATGTTATTTGTTATTTTACTTCATGGGCTATTAGAAGACGTACTCTGCAACCACAGAACAATTAAAGTCTTTAGTTTCGTGAGGTTGGCAGGTTTGCAACATATTAATATATAACAAAGTAACTCAAAACCTCATTCAGATTGTATTTGGAGAGAACGTGTTCCATAGAAGTCTCTGTCTCTGAGTAACACAGCTTGTTTCATTGAAGAGCCCACATGATGTCGTAACCTGCAAGGAAACAGAATGCATGTATTCTTGGAGAGGAGAACTACACGGAATAAGAAATGAGTCCTAGAGAGACAGGAGGCGAAGAGGTGAGCATGAATTTGCAATGGTCCTCTTTCGCTGCAGGCGCGTGCTCGGTGCTGACTCCGCAGGAGCGGCGGCGTCCACGTCGCAATGGTGGCAGGACTGTCGTGTCACGTGGTCACTGTTAGAAGCCGATTGCAGCAGTACAATTCACTGGGGACAGGGAGGGCCACGTGGAGAGTGTATTCGGTGTCAAATACGGAGACGATGTCTGACGTCAGAAATAAAAATTTACTGAGCCTTGTTTGTTTCATACTTTGTCAACTATCTACTCTTCCACAATTCTTTTATTCTCTTTGCTAGTTGGAGATTGTTTAATAATGTATTTCATGTGTACTGAAAATTTCTATTTGTGAATGAAGTATGGATGGGTGTAGATTTTTTGTAAATATTGTTTCAAATCTCTTGATTTTTTCTTAAATAATGGTCATTTTAACTAATGTGCAGTACAAACAACGAACCACATTGTACTTTTTAGTTTGAAATCTTAGATTAATAGATGTGTAAACGTATCTTCCTAAACGTAGAAAAACATGCTTTTATTGTAAAATATTGTTGATGTATTGCAGTAAATGTGGTATTAATAATGCTGTTATATCTGTTAACAAAATTTGTTAAAGTAAAAAAAGCAAGGAGATTTACGAAATTCTCACAAGGAAAATATCATGATTAGCAATCAGTAGACTTTTTATGAACTTGAACATTGTTTTCGGGTGTTTGTGAAAAAAGAGACTATTTTCATGAAATAAATGTACGCTTTGCATAAAAGCTTAATATAAATCATCTTTCCTTATTTTTTGTGAATAAAAAGGTAATACAAAACTTGTGAAAAATATTGACAAACATAAAAATTTCATCAATTTGTTTTCTCAAATTCTAGTGTAACTGGGCTACAATGTCAATTTCGTTCGATAGTATATTTTGACAATATTGAGGAACGTTATTCATGCTTTTGCAACATATGGAAAATGAATCAACCCTTGTTTTAAAATTTCATCGCTCAGAAACATTTTTATTTTATTAAATCAGAAGCAAAATCGTTAAAAATTTCCGTAGAAGAGAAATACATATTTGTCATTCTATTACTCCTCTAGCTGATAAGCCGGTGTTGCCCGGGATTTTTTTTTCTTTTTCGACCGACGAACTCACTATTAGAACGAATTTTCGCATCCGAGGCAAGACACGACGACGCCAGCGCGGCTGCAATATTTCATTAAAGTACTTTTAAAATCTAAACCATTTTTCACGTCCAAATTTCACGATTGGAAGACGTTTCTAGTCTTTGTTAAATGCACGTAACAAAAAAAAGAAACTATTAAATTTGATGATTGATCTTTTCTATCTTAAATTATTCTCTTAAATTGAAATATTTTAACACTTCTATTTTTAATATCGGATTTTCGATAATGTATGTAAACCTATGTAGATAGACATATGCTATCCCGGACTTTCTTGTAGAACTTTTTGAGGCAAAACAATATTGTCGTTCATAGATATCGCCTATCCCTAACAGTTCAGGGGGCGTAAGCAAATATCCCTCTTTCCCCCCCCCCCCGATTTTATCGACATTTCTTGTCAAAAACCATTTCTATCACGTGATAAATATAAAAGTTAGCCTGTGTACATCCTGGACATCTAAACTACCTACTTGACGAATATAATCACGATTGGTCTAGAAGTTTAGTAGTGTTCAAGAAGCAGATGTCGTGGACTCTTGCGTTACATCGGCTCCCGGGAGCGGTCTGGGCCAGCAAGAGACGACATGTAATACGGTTGGACGGAGAGGATGGGGGCGTGGTCAGTCTCCCCAGTGAAACGCCATTCGTGGGTAATACGTGTTTAATACTCACTGATTACGAGGTTCGAAGGCAGACGGTATCGGCGTCGTTGTGAGGGGTTCTAGAGCGGACGCTCATGACGTAGCCGGCTGGGTGGTCGGTCGTGGCAGCGATTCTCTGCGGGTTGGCCGGACAGAGCCACAGAGCGGTGTACGGTGACGTCGTGACGGCAAAATGAGAGTGAAGGTGTCTTCCTACGAGACTTTTATATTCTATCTAGTCCGCGTCACGGTGCCCTACTAAACTCGATACCACCTGCCAACGTATCTGACCTCAGTCCGAAAGTGCATATGTGAGCTTCACAACACAAACCAACAGACAGACACGCACATTACGCCTTTATATATTAGTACGGTTGGTATTCTTCTGGTTCTTGAACATGAGTATGATAATGATTGGAACAAATATTAACCTAATAAACAAATTAATATGATTTTAACACTTACACCTCCAATTTTTTTTTCTAATTCTAATCTGGGGATTTTCTAATATTAATAATCAATGTAGGGTGTTTAATATTTAGTAGAATATCCTTGTTGTAAAATAATATGATCAGAAAGTTGCTTCTTTATTTTTCTCCAACTTTCTATACCCCTTCATGATCACTTCAAAACGATTTCGCATTTAAAAAATTAAAAGTTAGCCATTGTTAATCCTTGCCAAATTTCATGACAGTAGTTCAGTGGTTTAGTCGTGATCAAGTAGCAATCAGACAGACGTTACGCCTTTATGTATTGGTATGGATTTGAGAGGGTTATGGGTTGCTTTGAGTCAAAGCTCTTGATTCAAAAGTAGTCGCATTCCCACACATCGTCTTTCCATAAACAAAAGAGAGTCCATCGGTGACGTATCAGTTCTGAGAACTTGCACGCGGTTCAGCTTTCTGTCCAAGAGATACGCTT
>NNCF01129170.1:391512-409865 GCA_002313205.1 Laupala kohalensis
CACGGCTCATATCGACATCAAAGGTCATTGAAGCCCGAAAAACTTGTACAGGTAGGGAAAATGCAGTTACGCGCTAGGGAGAGCCAACATGACTCTCCTCGCGTGTGGGACTCGCCGAATGATTCAACCCTACCCTCTAAAACCCTCCTGATCTACAACACACCAAAACATATCTCACAACATACATCAAATGGAGGGGGGGCTACAATGAGGGGTGGCTCATTACATGATGGGGGGACAAAGAATAAGGGGGGAGAAAAAATGAGGGGTAGAACAAAAATTGAGAGGAATGAGGAAAATGAAAGATACCCTATCCTTGATAGGGTCTGGATCGAAAAGAACAAGAGGTGACCAAGGGAGGTCAGAAAAGAGAAAGGAAGGAGCGTGGCACAAGTAAGTGGAAGTAATGCCAGACTCAGCTCGGGGCCCCGTATTCGTCAAACACGTACTTACTAGATGTAAGTCCTCTGGGGGGTGGGATACGCTTTATATATGTTTGTTCTTTGGTCTATATCTCGATATGGTTTATTTTTCTTGTTTTGACATGTTAATTGAACATTCAACGGAACTACTAATAAGGAATCTATTGACTAATCCAGCTTGAAGAAGTATATTTCATGTGCTCTATCTCAGTAGAAACCTTTATAGAAATTAACAAAAACATCTATTAATCGACTATTCCTATAAAGGTACATATTAAAATAAGTGTATCATAGTAAAATATTTTCGGTGGATATTTATTTCGGACATTTCATATGTCATATTCATGTATCATTTATATTGACGTGTGCTGAAAATATCGAACTTTCAACTTCGTATTTTGAGCGCTGCATTGCTTGGAGAGTTGGATTCGTAGGGTGTTAAGATCGGGAGTGAAATTGAATATGAAAGAAAAAACGGATAATAAATGTCTTAAACACTAATCTGAAGATGAAATAGATTCAAGGAGTTAAGGAAACGAGAAACTGTGACAAAAATTTGCACCACTATGAACATGCGATGAATGGTTCCAGTCCACCTGGATATTGTTAGCACATCCGAGAATTAATATTCGTCGAGTATTCTAAATAATAGAGGAGTGATATTCATACGCTTGAGACAGTTGCTCACCGACAGTAGCGACGCAGTGGTACCATTATCTTTTACACCATTCCGCTGAGTGGGAGAGGGGGAGTTCGATTCCCCGTTCGGTCCAAGTACCTGAAGGTTTCCGAAAAGGTTTCACTCACTTTATTTTCTCCGGCGAAGCAACTCATCTCCTACCTCACTCCTTCACTCACGTAAATCATAGTTAGATGGAAGGAAAGGTGTGTTGACCCACTTTACCATAATACGATATTCGAGAAATAATAATAATACGCACTTGTGTTTGATTCACGCTATATACTCTATATGAAACGATGTATAGTATAATGGAATAGGAAGTCCCGCAATACAAAAATAGAAAAAAAAGGTAGTAAAATCATCCCTTTTTTGTTCCTTTTTAAGACGTATTTTAAACAACACCTATTCCGTAACAATTTCAAAAACTATTTTCTTGCATGATTGTTGTGTCTTATGATTCATTTTAATTTAGTTTTATGTGTACTCAACTTAGGCACGGTTGTGTACGTTAATTCTAGAGCCCCATTGTGACCCGGGTTTTTTTCTCCGGTTTTCCTTCGGGTAGAGGCGGATTTCTTATACAGGTTCTCCAGGCTTTGTCTAGGGGCGTGTTTATTGTAAAAATAGATCGTGAATTTAGTGTTATTTCAATTCTTTTGATTTTTAAACACTATACTCAGAATAATCTATAGTTTGATAATAATTCGTACATGTAAAATAAATTTGTGTTAAATTACAAACACGTTGATATTCTGTTAGTGTTATAACGTAGCTAACTTTTTATCTTATCTAGGAATTTTTACTGAAATTTTTGAATCCGCCTCTGCCTTAGGGCCCTTGATCGGAATTGATGGAATACGTCCCTTGTTTGCTCCTGGAGAGTAAATAAGTTTATTGTCCTCCACGTGGTCATACACAGTTTGTAACGGCTTTTTTGACAATAAATGTATTAGACTCATGTCTGTTTCTCCTAATTTTGTGGCACGGCGTGGTAATAGAAAAACCTAGAACGTATTTCTGTAAATTCTCTCTATTTCCATAAAATGTTCGTGTAATTCAAGCTGATCATTGTCTCAACACGGAGAAACCCACGGAAACATTGTCTGATAATTTAACTTATTGACAGCGCTGACCGTTCCCTGTCGCATATCACTCACTAATACGAATTATTACGCCGTTATTTTCGTTGACGAATTCAGTTGTGCCAGGAAGAGAGTATACAGACACGCACTGTAATACCCCAGGGCTGAAGGTGACACTTTCTGATATTTTTGAAACGCGTTGATATTGATTCGTGTTTCTGAAAATGCTCACTGCACGTTCAGCAAAACGAATAAATGCAGTCGAAAATAAATTGACGGGTGAGGTGACATTCATGTATTTAAATTTCACCTCAAATAGTGTAAATAATAAATAAATGAATTTACTGTCAAAACTTCTTTTACAAACAGCGTTTCAACAATAAACAAACTGATTTTATTATAGAATAGAAATCCCAGTGTGCATATCAATGTTCTACGTTATTATTTAACTTTATATTTAAAAATAATACGCGAATGTCTAAAGTTGAATTATTGTCCCCAAATTGAATTACAGTGCAATACATTATTCTAGAAATGCGAAAACAATGGATGCAAACACATGTTGAATTAGAGCGGAGAAAATTTTCAGGAAAAAGTAGAAGAGAAATAAAAAATTGTGAATATGGGATGTGGGAGCGGAGATAGAAATTATTGCTACACACGGCCGCGGTAGTAAAAAGTGCCGTAAACAACACTCATTATAACAATGCGTTCGTTACGAGAACAAGAATTGCATTCTAAAATAAGCAAACACGCCTCTAATGTGCTTCAAAATAACAAATAATTTCGTTACGAATCTCTAGTGGAAGATTGCCAGAAAAACTCGGGAATGTGGGAAAGGATGAAATGTATGAGAGTTAGAAAACGGGTTTTTAACCATTAATATCATAAATATTTCTCTTTCACTTCCCACAAATGTCACAGTTCAGGAAAAGTATAGTTAGTTTTAGGAGTAAGGGAGGAATAGTGAGCAGGAAAACGTACGTAGTCGCTCTTGGCTCTAATACATTGAATTTTTTACTTTCTCATACAAAGTAGTATATAGAAAGTTTTGTAATAGAGAAAAAAGTCGAAAGCGAGATTTCGACGGAAATATCCGTTTCGGTGATCTCTGATTCTCAAAAAGTTGTTCTTGACATAACGACTGTCAGTCCGTCTGTGCGCAGCGATTCTGAGTAAACGGATGAATATATTTAATTCATTTTATTTTTCAATAGAATTTACTTGCTGTCGATGCACGTGCTCCGTTTTTTTTTACTTTAAAGCAAAGGGTACTTCACATGAAAGTCAAAGAACGTTTTTGAATATTTCTCAAAAAACGGCTCCAACGATTTTGCGTAAATTTTCTGTACGTAAAGTATAATTAGTATGCATTACATCCGCATTTGCGACATGCTTGAAAGTTTGGTATAGGTGCAGTAAAATAATTTCTCTCAACTACACTGACAGTTTACTGTTTCAAGAAGGTTGAATAATATTTAGCAGTGCAAATGTATCAAGCAGACGTAGAATACACTTTTCGTAAACCGAATTGAAAGATATGATATCGAATAAAATACATTGGAGGACAGTAAACGCACTGCAGATTCGAAAATACATCAATTTCTGCTTACAATGAAATTACATTTACGATGATTTTTGTTACTCTATGCTGCAGATGGAGAAAGCGAACGTATATGAGAAAGTAGGTGCAATGGTTTTGCACCACTAGTTGAATTTTGAAACGAAATTCTACGTAATATGGTGGAGGAAAAATGGTAGAATGTATTTAGTACAAACTGACCTTGGAAACATGTTTTACCATGAGCCGGGAATCTGCATTCTTTCATACGTGATATTTGTGTTAGTTGAGCAAATATTGTTTTTCTAAACGTAATTTCTAACTGCTTAGAATGTAATTTATCAATGTCGGTGACTAGTAAGTAATATTCATTAGTTTCCATAATTCCATCTTTTCACTCATATAGAAAAGATAATAATAATAATAATAATTTAAATTTATTCACTGACTAGATATTGTTTGTTCAATTCACTGATGAGATATGATATTAGTTATTGAGTATGTGCCTCATTTTGAACTTGTGGTCTCCTGAAACCATTCATGCACGGAATACTCAAACGTACACATTATACTCATTGTTATGTTTTCCCAATCAATGTGGGTGCGGTAGTCTTTCAGTAAGGTAGACCTACATATTTTATTGAAGTGGTTCAACGCAAAAACTAAGCATATTGTTTCAAACGAAATTTTCTTGTTCGTTAGGATCTGGGGCAAGCATTGAGCTGATATTCGTTTTGGATCAGAGTTTGGAATAGAGTTAAGTATATCAGAAAGGACAAATACTATTCTGTGTTTTTTAAATTTTCTTTACACACAATTTTTTTTTATTATTTTAATTTTTATGATTTGACTTTGGAAATGTACTTTCACGTATCCTTAAAAGAAAAAAACGATAATTATTTTCTATTGTTCTGAATATTTGTAACATATTACTGAACATATTTTGTTTTTAACATATTTTCTTTTAGTGTAATATGTTTTTAAGTTTCTTAAAACATCGCTTTAAAACGTAATCGACATTTGACATTTCCCCAGGTGTATGTGACCAGTGGCGGATCAAGGGGGAGGTAAATTGTATAAATATTATTGTAAATATTATTATAAATATTATAGCAATTTAGTATTTTATTATAACACATTAATTCATTAAATAAATAATTACGAATTCATTAAATTTATTCATTGTTGAAAATGGTTAATAATTATAAAGGATAAAGATACACTTTATCAATTTCAATATTATCTCCTGAAACTTTAGATCCACACCGTAGATCCGCCACTGTGTGTGACAGAAATGTTTAAAAGGTAATTGGGTGTAGACTCAAAAAGAAAACAATTATCTTGCCCTAGTTTATCCGTCTATTGAACAGTAGTTGTTTATCTTCTTTTATAACAGCTGCTGAGATAACATTTCGAGATAAGGAGCAAATGCTGCAGGTGTAGGGGAAGAGACAATGAATTCATGAACATTTACTATAATCCAACCGCGAGTGCGAGGGTTTAGCGAAGAATAATTGTAGCTGTGAAGGTCAACTTCCACGCATGATGAAGAATGCATTCGGCGTCACGCGCTCCCGTATGAAATATGTGTGGACCACAAAGCGTAAATATAAATAACTGGCTGCGCTCCCTACTTCTGAACAACTGTCGAGTGAAGAGCGTTGTCAAAGAACCAGCTTTCCCTTTTTACCAACATTAAAAAAAATGTGCACAATTTCCTCTTCTCTTCGTATATTTCTTTCTCTTTTGCGAAGAATTGTCCTCTATCCACAAAATTTTGTATTCTGTTTTCATGTACTGTCCTCTATTAAATATTATCTTCACTTAACCATTAATTCTTTCACATCCCTTCTTTATTTTGTCGTTGTTTTGTGATTTATTCTCCTTGTATTCTGATTCCATTTTATCTCGAATTTATTGATTATTCCTTTTATTCGTCAATTTTCATAATTGTTTGTTCCAATCAATCAAAGTGAAGAGAGAGAAACCAACCAGTGGGAACTAGAGAGGAACATGTGACGTGGTCACACAACGTACTCTTTTATCTGATAAAGTAAACCGAAGAAAAATACTTTATGTATATTTCGATCATGTAAAAAATAGTTTCCTTTCAATAAACATGACACTCACGAATAAAACGTTTAAAAGTACAAATAATAACCTCGGCTTGTTTTCCTTTCGATTGCGGCTCAAAATGAGAACAGTCGTACATAAAATTGGAATTTAATTCGAAAGCAGTTCCATTGTGAATCGTTTAGAATAATCCCGATATATTATTTTTTGGTAAAATCCATAATCGGTGATATTACATTTCCAGCTTACTGAGATTATTCCTTCTTTTTCTTCTGTCGTTTTCGTTCTTACGTTTCGTTATTATAGCGTCTCTTGAAACCCATCCCCGTATCCGTCGCTATCTCCTCTCCTGATTTCGTTTCCCTTCCTCTCGTCCACCACTGCGGTGAACTTTTTGCGGCTCCGAGCAGCAATGTTAACCCTCTCTTTCTCATTCTCCTCCTCTTTCTCTCTCTCTCTCACATTCCCTCTATTTCTGTCTCGTATCCGCAGCGTCCGCGTCGACGCTCAACAAATGAACGCGCTCGTGAAGGTGAGAGTGGGGGGCAGGAAACAAGTGCCTTTCGCCACCGCGTAGCGTCCACTCCCCCACGCCATTCCCCCTCCACAACCACCACCCCAACCCCTGCGGCACTTTGGCCGTTGTGCGTACGCTGACTGCTGACTGTTGCCATCCCGACTCTACTGGCGTATTGCACTCACTACAGCCACGCCCTCCGCCTCGCGTTGTCTCTCTCTCTCCCTACTTCTTCAGAATTAAAGTTTAGAAACGTCTAAAATTTTCGTAGATATAACATTAATAATAACAATTGCACCACAAAATATTAGTAATAACTTTGAAAGTTTTCTCGCTATTTCTTGGAACTGATCCCGCAATTGATGAAGAACCGGAACGACACCCAAATAAACGATGATGATAATAATAATAATAATATGTCTTTATTAAGTGGCGAGACTCAGACCATAATGGGTGCAATGATTTTTGCTGCAATCGATTTTAGCTTTTAACGCACATCTTTCCGGAGCTATTTAACGCGTAATGTTTAATATTTGGACGGAATAGAGTATCTCTTACAAGAAAAAGCGTTATTTTCTACCATAAATTACATTCAAATTCTTAAAAAAACATATACTTGTTTAGAACTGTAGTCAACAACCTATATTAATTGAAATAAATATTTTTTTTAGACTCTTGACATTCTCAAGAATTAAAAAAAAATTGTACCGCTTGTTTCGTTGTATGTAACCCCGCCCCTTTGGAAACAATGCTCCACGACCGTCCTCAGCAACTTTTGAGCTGCCATCTCGTTCAGTATTGCCACCTGAAAGCAGTGGATTCCATAGTGTACTAAGCTCTTATGTAAACAATTTCGTCGAATCTCTGCAATCAGTTTCCCGCCACTAGTTCCGTATTCTTAAACAATTTTAAGTACATGACCTGAATACTGAATCCATGACACTTTCACGACTAATTAATTTGAATTCGCTTAATATTTCGTTTGTGTTAGCAGCAATATGCGACTCTGCCTGGAATTTTAATGGCCACTTACAAATGTAAAAACGTTCTACTTCTCAACCTTGCCACTATAAATGGCAGAAAAGGATACATGTTGGGGAGAGAAGGCGAAATTTCGATGCAAATTTTCTTTCGAAATTAGTTGCACTAATGGGCGAGGTCATCACGAGAGATGTGTCGTCCACATTTTTCTTTTGAAAATGGTGGTGATGTCAGATGAAGTTAGCGTCGTTGGCGACTTCGCAGTGACGGTTTGGGAAACACGAGAATTTACATTTGTCTCAGTGAATTATCGGTCGTTTCGTAGTTATTACACAGAAGTGATGAATCGTAACCAGTTCCCAAATGTCAGAAACGTCGGACTCAATGGATCAAAAACTGTAATGAATTCCTTTCGATAAGTTAAATAAAATGAATTATATCACATAATATGATTTATCTCTCCCGATGTCTTTCTCTCAATAAACGGGATAAGCATTAGAATAGAAATTGCCCGAAATGTGATATAATCACGTACCGTGATGTCGCGGTGTTTGTTAAATTGTGATATTCGTTTTTGGCATCCATCAATTTCCCCCCCCCCCTAAAAAAAGTTTTGTCTGCTTTTTTCGGTTGTATGGGATTTTATCGGCGAACCCATGTGACATTGCTTCTAATTTAGTGAAGATAACATTTGCAAAGTTTGTTTAATGATAATTTCGTGCCCTATTTTAAGCAAATCTTAAAGTGGAACTCCAGCAGATCTTTTTGGGCAGTTTTCTCGTGTGACAAGGGTCAACGTACTCGGAAGCTGATCCCAACGCCGAAAAGACCAAAGAATGAAAGTCACCCCCGTATAGTCCCTTGATAACCAAGACCCTTATGGACGGGAATAGTTAAATTTCAATTTTTAAAATATTTTTTTAATTTTTGGTTGGGGCTTTAGGGCTCGTCAACATCGAGGTAATTTCAATTTCTTATTTACATTTGTCATTCTCTCATTTTGTATTAATTTCGTATTTGTTTTAGTAATAAAATATTTATTCCTTCAAAATATGTTTTGCCGTGTGTTTTGAATTGTCTCGAACAAATTAATTCGATTTACATTGATTCAAACGAAATTATTTTCTTCGGATTTCATCCGTTTCGAATGTCGTGGATAATTTTCGGTTGGATTATAACGAAAATTGAAGTATTACTATAATTGTAAAAATAATGACCTCACGATATGGATCACCACATAAAAATACTGGAAACTTAACGTGCATGAAGTGTTTTAAATTTTGTGTACTGTTAGTTAATTACAACGCGAGAAGTACAAACAACAAATTAACCTATTAAGAGTCAACAGTTTCGCCAATGCAGGTTAACAACGCCGAGCAATTTAACTCTGCAAAGACTCGAGTAAAAAAGCTGTTGGCTACTTCATCGGTCTCATTGTTTTTGCGCGTCTGCTTCACGCACTTGAGGTGGGGCAACACCAGCGCACTCTGACGGCGAACTGGCGGACGAACACTAGAAAAAGTTGAATGACGCCGAGCGAGTGTTGCAAAACACGTCTGCAGTGGAGACAGGAGTAGATGAAAGTCCGACGATACGAGTTGAGAACCATAGATCACATTTTGCTCTTGAGGGAATCTGTTGGGGCTCAGGACTTGGAATTCACTAATGCGACACGTGATACATGACTATCTCCGTCCTTCTAACGAGACCGTGGTTTTTGTTCTCACTTGAACGGTGGAACAATTTTGCCACTATCGCAGTTAAATGAGAGATATTAAAGTAAATAAGTGTTACTTTATACATAGTAAATAGAAAGTACAATGTCGTCATTCAAATGAACCATTTATTAATATACTTTTTGGTTTGTTTTGACTTTCTTGTGTAAGCACAATAAAATGATACTCTTTGAAAATACATATTGAATAGATCAAACAAACATATAATTTGAATAAATATTCTTCCGTAAGCAACTACAATTCACCAAATTTTCAGGCATGATACATCAACACAGAAATTGCAAAAGATCTATTTTAACTTATGGTTGACTGATAGTACTTTCTAATGGCTAGTAAAATAATAGCCTTTATATGGATGGTTCCGAGTCCCCGGCGTGACCACGGTGTCAGCGTGATTGCCCGTCACCAAGTCATCCTGGGTTCGATACCCGGTCGTAGATTTTCATATCCATGTCTCAGTTCAAATAGCAGTGACTTATGAAAAGTCCATCCTCTACCGCTAACAACCGTAGTTGTAATACTCGGATACACCAATCTAGACAATGTCTAGGCGCTGTTCCCCCAAAGACTTACGACATGTCTAGTAAGTAAACTCGTACAGAAAGGGGCCTTACTAACACTCGTCATGGATGGTTCGGAGATCGTAGTTTGATAATTTAACGCAGTAATTCGGAGACATTATTTAATTAAAATCGATAATGAGATACTTATTAGAATTAAAATGAAGCCAGTCACATAACCCAGTATGCTATTTAGGTCCTCCCTGAAGAGTTAAGAGTTTCTTTAAAAAATTGCAAAACTTGTAGATATTGAAAAAGCTGCACACATTCCAGATGGCAAAAATGAGATGAAAAATACTGTTAGCTTTGAAATTATATATAAATATAGTTTTTTCTCTATTTAGAAATTTGTTTTTGAAAAATATGGACGTTGTTTACATTGTAACTTAAATTACAGTCATTAGTCCTAAATAAAACGGTATGTATACAACAAAACGTGTCATGACTGAACATAGTATTTTCTGTAAGCAAGTATTTGGCTTTTAAAATAGTAAATATTTGTTGGAGTTTGAATTTTATCCACTTCTCTTCAAAAATTATAAACTTTTTATACCTCCCATAGACAAATATCTATAATTCAGTCTTTACCACTACAGTACTTATATATCACCTGACGAAGACGACTATCCAGAAAAGGAAATCTTGTGAGAGGAATATAGTTTTTGTCTAGAACAAGTCGTAAAAATGTATAGTTTAATGGTATAGTGTTATGACGTAAATAGTACTAATATTCCTTTCGAAAATATCTTTTGTAAGAGTCCTCTAAGCAATACTTTCTACGTTTAAAACATGAACCCACTGCCATCATTCCTACACTCAAAGTCACGATACTTTGCCTAAAATTATTTAATATGGCTGCCTTAAACAAATTGCCAATCTCTACGAAACAAATCCTTGAAACTCACTCGCGTGCAGGCAGCGGTTAACAATGTCATTCTCATCAGCTGATAATGTGAGGTTAAAGCGTCCAGCTACATCTCGCTAGAAATATTTCAGGAAAAGCGTGGTCACAAACAATTTAAGTAATATCCAAATAAATATTAATAGTAGTCACAAAAGCGACTATTTGCTGTGAAGAAATACAAGTTAATAACACAACAAACAATGACACAAGGTAATATTCGTTTCACACGCTCGATGCAGAAAGTACAGAACAGCGCCACAAGAGCAATTGAATTGGTGTCCGAGGTTGGCAATGGATTCAATTTCGAATGTCTTGCCAACAGAACGCGAGGTATAATCATCCATTACTCTTATGGACGATGGCGAAGTAAAAGCGTTGGCTGCATTGAGTACAGGTTCTATACCAACATCAAACCAGTTACACTGACAATAAATAAATAAATAAATATATAAATAAATAATTTATTGTCCAGAGAGCTGTTACAAACTGTGGTATGACCACGTTGAGGACAATAAAGTAATTTAATGCAACTAATATACAATAAAGTAATAAACACAAACCGTTTCCGTTCATGATTTTTTTCTTAAGTTGAATTTCTCGAGGCAAAGTAAAATGACGCGTACATCGCTCCTTCCTCCATTTCGAGATCCTCGTCTTTTCGGATTCTGCGTTGAGAGAACATCGCGTTCACTCTTGACGCAATTAAAAAAAGAGCAGTTGAGGATTGAATGCGACTGAATTGAGCGTAATGAATACTCTGTGTAACAATGAGAACGCTCACTTTTCTGTAGCGAGACTATTTCAATGAAGTGAATAATAAAGCGGTCACTCACTTTCCCTCTATATACTAGTTGTAGGCAAATGCCACTTTCTTACATTTAGCATTAACTACGTAAACAGGTCAAAAGGAAAGTTATTAATCGTAAATTATAATACGGCTAAACTTAAGAATATGGTCCCACAAGGGTTCGAAAAAATAATTTATGTCATAATACTACAAATATTATTGCGGTTCCGAAAATATAAGCCGTATTCTTCGCTTTTCATATTTTCGGTAGTTATAAAGAAATATTGTTCCGCATTATTTTCTTCTCTCCGCCGCCGTTTATGTTAGTATGTTAGGGTACGATAATTCTAATATGAACAATTATAAACAATTGTTCGGTCACAGTCGGCGATGTTAGGTTTGTTAGACCCGGCGATTCCGTTTTAACAAAATCTCTTGTAAGTGTGAATATGGAGGCGATGGTGGAGGTAGCAGCACTCGCGGAAGGATATAGGAAGAATGAGTTTAGGATAGGACGATAATGTTAAATTTGACATCGAAAAAGGGAATTTTTTTTCACATAAAGAGATTCAATTTGTGATTTCCGAGAACAAAGTCCCTTCCAGAATCATGGCAAAAAAAACGTTTTTCGATATCACATCTGGATATTTTTCTACGGCGTTGGACCATATAGTTAAGTTGGTCCTTATAATATACAACGAAGACTACGTGCGTTACGTGCATATTCTCTACGAATATATCTTACCACACGGTTCAGAGTGGTCATTTGTTAGGACACAAGTAGTCATCTAGTAACATCCTTTTCCCACGAAATAAACTATTTTTTGGGGACACTTTCGTATTAATGTATAGAATGAATGATAAGAGGCAGCGTAGAAAAGAAACAGAAGTGATGAGAAGAAATGGAAGGGTTGCGGCTGCTCCACGTGGGACTACATGTCACAACTGTGGCAAATTGTGTGCTTCCCGCATTGGATTGTATAGTCACCTCCGGACTCACAGATGAAGAGACATTTTTGTTTGGGAAACCAACCTACGAGTGTTTGCTTTGACTTTGCCTTGATGGACTTAAAACATTCTGCGTGTTTAAAGAATTTATTGGCCCGGAAGTTGTGAGTTCGAAACAATATCTGTGTTAGCACGTGATTTTTACCGCTTACGAAACACGTTGCTACAAATGCACAAGAGGAGTTTATCTCTATCATATACCTCTTATGTATTTTCAACCAGCTGTATAAAATTAATACTTCGACGGAATCTATTTTGAGTGATTTATTCCATTGTAGTATTTGTAAACGGGAAATGTAGCATGCTATTGAAGCACACCTACACGCAGCTTATTAGCTCGGTTCAGCTACAACTTGGCCCAAGTGGAGGGGTTAGAAGAAGAGGTTGGTAATAGAGGTGGATAGAGGAAGAAGGTTCCCCTTTCAGTAACAGATAACTGGGACATTCATGTGAAAAGCAGAAAACATTTCTGACACCACCGGGAATTGAACCCGTGAGGACTTTTGGTGAAGAGCCACCAGAGAAGATGAGTGATTTTAATAGGAACAGTTCATTTTTGGAATTATATAAACAGTGGATATGAGTGCGTATCTATTTATAACTGTTTTTATAATCTACCGACAGTAAAATTTGTTCAGATAATGTGGGTAATTGTAACAAGCCATTAAGCCCCTTAATATACTTTATGAGGCACATGTCACAATTTTACCTTGTGGCGCGGAAACATTTCAACAGCCACTGAACGTGCGTCCAGAGAGTAAATAATTTGTCGTTAATATGGTCTTACGCCGTTTGTAGCTGCTTTATGAAACAAAAATGGACATCACTTCCAATTACACTATATTTCATGTGAACGAATCTTGAATGAGTTGATTCGTTCTTCTTGTACTTAATAGAACAGACGGTACGGTCCCTGTTGTTATTATTATTATTATTATTATTATTGAAGGGAAAAGGAGTAGGACGGTAGAGGGAAAACCCAGCATACATTACGTCACAGGAAGGCACTATAAGAATAATGATTGTTTTGCCACCATTTTAATCCCAAATCGGCTTATGCATATACAAGTTCTATGAAAACGCATCGACATCATCATTGCTTCGGATTTTTTTTTCAGAAGTATGAAAGAAGTTTATATACGAATTATTGGGTTAATGACATTTTTGTGAAAACATGCATTACAGTGGTACTACGTCGGCAGGCAAAATGAACGAAATTAATACAGTAACAAGTATTCATTTATATTTATTATTTATTCAAATAAGAAACAATAATTCTGTACAATTATTTCCACACAGGATAAACTAAGGCACAACATAATCCTATGTCAACGACTGAAAATATTTTTATCAACTCAATATTTCGTGTAAATAACTGCTACATTATTCTAAAAACAAAATCCAAAGTAATGTTGTCGATGTATTTTCATGGATATTACAACATGCATAAGCCCAGTTTGGACCAAAGTAGCAGTATGATAATACCTATTCTTATAGTGCCTCACTTCACAGGGTATCCATAGCGCCATTCACTTCCTTCTCTGCGCAGAGTTTGTTACTGTATTGAAGCGTTGTTTGTGCGATCGCAGGATGAAGCAATAATTTAAAAAAACGTTGGAAGTAACTTGAGAAAAGTCTTCTTCCATTTCCTCATTAAGGGAAACGAAGAAGTGCAGGGTCACAAACGAGCCAATTATTTTTCCTTTATTAACGCTACAGTAAGTTCTGCACACTTCGGCGACTCAGATTACGAGTGAGATATTCAAGTAAGATGTATACTTACTTTTAGAGTGAAAGGAATATATTTATGTGATTTCAAAGATAATTAGTGCACTAAAGTAAAACTAGAGATAGTTTCTCGCCTCGATTGAATACGTTAAGAATGATGGAAACATTGATAATAATAATAATAAATTTATTGTCAAAAAACAGTACAAACTGTGTACGACCACGTGGAGGACAATAAACTAATTTACTCTCCGGAAGCAAACAAGGGATCATCCCATCAATTCCGATCAAGGGCCCTAAGGCAGATGCGGATTCAAATTTTTTTTGCAGAAGTTCCTAGATAAGATAAAAAGTTAGCTGCGAGTTATAATACTCATAGAATGTCAATATGTTTGTAATTTAACGCAAACATGTTTACATGTACAAATTATTATCGAACTGTAGATTATTCTGAGTATAGTGTTTGTAAATGATAAGAATTGAAATAACAGTAAATTCACGTTTTATTGTTACAATAAACACGCCCCTAGACAAAGCCTAAAGAACCTGCATAAGAAATCCGCCTCTACCCGAAGGAAAACCGGAGAAAAACCCGGGCCAGGATGGGGCTACAGAATTAATGCACACAACCGTGCCAAAGTTGAGTACACATAAAACTAAAGTAATATGAGCCATAAGACAATACAATCGTGCAAGAAAATAATTTTTGAAATTGTTATAAGTTATTTAAAAAGTACTACGTGGCAATGGCGTGATAAAGAACTTTTATTAAAATCAATAAATTATTTTACATTGTAGAAGCACTGGTGCAGTAGGAAGCTTTTAACCGCGGATACATTGATAAGTTATTACACTGAATTATAAATTGACTGATTTTAATACCGAATTCCTGTTGTGAGTTTATGTACAAGAAGAAATTGTATGTAGAGATATGATAGTCATCCTTTTGGTTTGCAGCAGTTCTCCCCACATCTCTCTGCAACGCTTTCTCTTTCAGTTCTTTGTATGTTCTACAGCCCGCATGGATCATGATCTGTAGAGCATATGTCATGATCTTGGTCTTCCTTGTCCCCAATTTCCTTCCACATATCACTCCATTTCCGTCTTAACAATACTCTCACGCCTTCGTATTTGCCAGACTAATTCGTCCCTGGGTTTCGTTAAAATTCGACACTGCTTCCTTTCTTCTCATTGGCAACTCTCTCACACCATTTGACGTGCATCGTTCTTCTGTAGCACCACAGCTCAAAGGCTTTTAGTCTTTGAACTATATAGTGATGTTATGAAAGTAATTTAGAAAGGATGATGTATCAACAGTGTAATCTTAAATCAACTATTGATTTGTTATTATGAAATACAGGTGTTAATAAAATATTAAGATAGCATTTTCGAGAGCTTTTAGAGCACTGCTCTGTGAAAGTGAAAGTTGACTCGGTTGCGATTTTGTTTTAGTTGATGTTAAGTTGTAAAGTTTCAAAATTGTTTTAAAATTTAAAGTGTGAGTGATGGATAAATTATTGCCATTTATAGATTTTGTTATTAATGAAAGATTTTTTTTTCTTTTCAGGTAAGTTTTATTGGTGTATATGATTACTTTTACAACAGTCCGTAAGTACTAACTAGTTGTAAAGTGGTATATATGTTTGAAATTTAAAGTGTTATTCCGTTACTTTAATTATTTTGAACAGAGGATTGTTTGTCCGACGTATCTCTCTCACTATGTAGGAACAACATTTCATGTGTAAGGAGGATAGAAAACGTTAACGTAGGAATTTATTATTTGATCTACGAATATAAGAACATTTAGGAACTTCGGTTTTTTTTTTGATTGAACAATTTACAACATGTTATGACTATTGAAATGTGTAAGCAAAACAACAAAAGTGAATGATTAGTAATAAATGTGTTAATATCCAGTTTTGCAAACGACATTTTATCTTTTAAATAATATGTTTTCAAGAGTTGAAATGGTGAACCACCCTATAACTAATCTCCAACTGGACTTACTTTTTTTACTGGTTTTAACCATGGTAGAATTTTGTCGTAATGAATGATCTAGTTATAGTTGCTAAAAAACCTGATTACAGATTACGACTAAATTGTATAAATACATTAGACCCTCTTTAATTCGAAACTCGTTAACTCTAAATCCTCTCCAAGACGAAGAAATTAGCCCTTCCCTTCCGTTGAAGTACAAAAAAACTTACAACCCGAATTATTTAGACGCTATAACTCGAAGTGAATATAATTTTCCTGTGATCCTGTAACTATGCATACATCTCCAAATCTTTAACTGGAACTAAAAATCTAGGAGAATCTATAACAGGAAAAAGCAATATGTAAACTTTGCGACCTCTGTAAATCGAAATTCTTTTAGAAAGGCTCTACAACACCAAGCAATAGTTTTGTTGTCGTCAATAATCAATTCAAAAAAAAAAAAAAATGATTTCGTACTTTCATTGAAAGATGTAATGATATTAAGGACAATATATTTAGTGCCTTGTTTGCAACCAAAAATAAAATTGAATTGTCAATTGTGTTAATTCCTTGACTCGAAAGAAAATTATAGATTTCTTTTAATATGTGCATATTTTCAAGTTGTTCCTTTGCCATAAAACAATCTTTATACATGTAATTATGTACAACACAAATGTAGTAAAATGAATATGTATAAGTCGAATTTTTATTTTCTAATGACTCTATAACTTGAATAACATATGTCTCGATAAGTAGAAATTGATAATGTTAAAAACTCCTTATCTCGAAGTCCTCTATAACTCGAAAACTCGTTAACTCGAAACTTATAACCTTTCCCTTGAAGTTCGAGTTACAGAGCCTCCACTGTAATTGTATGGAAAAAAAATCATGTCATAACTTAGTACGTATTACTGTATACTTATATTGCCATTGCTGTAGTACTTTTTAAATAACATATAACAATTTCAAAAACTATTTTCTTGCATGATTGTGTTGTCGTATGGCTCATATTAATTTAGTTCTATGTGTACTCAACTTTGACACGGTTGTGTACATTAATTCTGTAGCCCCATCCTGGCCCGGGTTTTTCTCCGGTTTTCCTTCAGGTAGAGGCGGATATCTTATACAGGTTCTCTAGGCTTTGTCTAGGGGCGTGTTTATTGTAACAATATATCGTGAATTTAATGTTTTTTTTTCAACTCTTATGATTTTTAAACACTATACTCAGAATAATCTGTAGTTCGATAATAATTTGTGCATGCAAATTTTTTGCGTTAAATTAAAAACATATTGACATTTTATCAGTATTATAACACGTAGCTAACTTTTTATCTTATCTAGGAATTTTTGCTGAAATTTTTCAGTACGTCTTTACCTTAGGGTCCTTGATCGGAGTGGATGGGATGGTCCCTTGTTTACTTCCGGAGAGTAAAATTAGTTTATTGTCCTCCACGTGGTCATACGCAGTTTGTACTGTTTTTTGACAATAAATTTATTTATATTTAACTCTAGAATGCTTTCTATTGTAGTTTAAGTGAATGCAGTTTCCATTTTGCACGCGTTTGACTGTAAAGAGAAAAAAATTTGAGTAAACCAATTTTTGTTACAAACTCTATTATTTATGAGTCATCCGGCGATTTTCGTAAACCAAACAAACATTGTATCGAGATTAAATTCTACCCCGCGCATAAATATCCCCAGCATCATCGACGCGGTGTTCGGCACATCAGTTAATCCCCACTCGGCGACGGCTCTTGTTCGCGCTCGGTGCTGCCAAAAGCCACGAGCGACTCGTGTGTTAACGGCCGTGGCTTTGTGCCCTCTGGGATGTAGGGACTCGCAGGAGCCCTTGTCTATGCGTCCTCTCACCAGCCTCAGCTTTGCAATGAAACACCGCGTAGATTCAATCACCATTTCTCGAAAGGATAGTTAAATAGATGAAACGATGACTTCGGCTCCTTGGAATTAAATACGAGTACGGGATTCATTCAGCGATATACTAACACAAGTTTTTTTACCTGTAAGCTTACCAAAAAGAACCAATACGGTATCGTAATTAGTTTGTGAGATACTGTGAAAAGAAAGAGAAAAAATACCATTTGAGCCCTTAGAAATTATATTTTAGAAACGTTTCTCATGAGATTATTAAATATCTTAACTCTTCCCTGCATTTATATTTATGAAACGGTCGTGTTTGTTAAGACCGAATTACTGAAGTGCCACCCTTGCTTTATACGAAACAGTCTCGTTCACGAACACTATACACGCAATAGTAGTAATATTCATCGCCCTAGAGTGTCAACCACTCTTTGCCAAAAAGGACCTTATCATTCGG
>NNCF01129170.1:409943-441217 GCA_002313205.1 Laupala kohalensis
TGTAAAAGAATTTATTGATTTTAATAAAAGTTAAATCCGTCTTGTACTTTATCACGCCATTGCTGTAGCACTTTTTAAATAACTTATAACAATTTCAAAAACTATTTTCTTGCATGATTGTGTTGCCGTATGGCTCATATTAATTTAGTTTTATGTGTGCTGAACTTTGGCACGGTTGTGTACATTAATTCTGTAGCCCCATCCTGGCCCGGGTTTTTCTCCGTTTTTTCTTCGGATAGAGGCGGATTTCTTATACAGGTTCTCTAGGCTTTGTCTAGGGGCGTATTTATTGTAACAATAAATCATGAATTTAGTGTTTTTTCAACTCTTATGATTTTTAAACACTATACTCAGAATAATCTATAGTTCGATAATAACTTGTACATGTAAATTTACAAACATAATTGCGTTAAATTACAAACATATTGACATTCTATGAGTATTATAACTCGCAGCTAACATTTTATCTTATCTAGGAACTTATGCAAACAAATTTTTGAATCCGCCTCTGCCTTCGGGCCCTTGATCGGAATTGATGGAATACGTCCCTTGCTTGCTTCCGGAGAGTAAATTAGTTTATTGTCCTCCACGTGGTCATACGAAGTTTGTACTGTTTTTTTGACAATAAATTTATTATTATTATTATTGTAGTGAGCTGTGAACATCTGTCATTATTATATTATAAAAATTATCAATTCTAACGACATTTTCAGACTGAAATTTTTCACGAGTCGTTGATTTGCGACTTCATCACTATGTTATGTTACTAGGATATTGTAAATGAAATCTTTTACGTCCAGAATCATAATTAAATTGAATTATTAAATCGACTTGATGATGGTAGCAATATGTAGTGCTGAAACGTTGTATACTAAAACTAAATAGTCTACAAAGAAAGGTCGATTTAATAATTCCATTTAGGATATTGTAATATTTAAGTTATGTGTCGTGAATGGATTTATATAATTTTTAACGAAAAAAAAGAAAGAAAAGGAACCTTACTTAAAATTATCATAATATTGGTACATAATTTCACACATAATTTCTTTGAGACACAGAGGTACCTATAGTTTCTCTATGTCCCCACGTAAGTTCAAACACCTCATTGTGGTACTTAAGCGTATCATTTTGGAATAATTTCTTTCCCTTCCCGATATCCCGATGCAGTAGAATCCAATGTTATAATCAATCATTGCTTAGAATCATTAGACGAATTGGCAAAACTTCACATATCTAAAAGTAGATAATTTTATCTTTGTGAGTTTACATAATATAAAAGTAATGTTGTGAAGCTCACATATGCACTTTCGGATTGAGGTCAGATACGTTGGCTGGTGATATCGAGTTTAGTAGGGCACCGTGACGCGGACTAGATAGAATATAAAAGTCTCGTAGGAAGACACGTTCACGCTCATTTTGCCGTATCATTTTGCCGTCACGACGTCACCGTACGCCGCTCTGTGGCCCTGTCCGGCCAACCCGCAGAGAACCGCTGCCACGACCACCCAGCCGGCTACGTCATGAGCGTCCGCTCTAGAACCCCTCACAACGACGCCGATACCGTCTGCCTTCGAACCTCGTAATCAGTGAGTATTAAACACGTATTACCCACGAATGGTGTTTCACTGTGGAGACTGACCACGCCCCCATCCTCTCCGTCCAACCGTATTCTATGTCGTCTCTTGCTGGCCCAGACCGCTCGCTGGAGCCGATGTAACGCAAGAACCCTCGACAGTAACATTCTGCTCAAATTTTAAACTTCTTTTCTCAGAGATTTACTCTCCGTTGATGAATGCCATAATCGTCCAGTCACCCGTGAAAACACGCATACACTATCAGTTAGTAATTTATACGATTAACTCTACCATTAAGCAAGCAAGTACATATGTATTTATATTATTGTATTGTTTTTTGAGAAATGCAGCAACGTTTTTTATAAAGTCATAGAATAGAAGTATTTTGAGAGGAAAAAGCGAATTTTACAAGGTCGCTTTTCATTGGTCGATTGTGTTTTTTTACTTTACAAAATAGCGAAACTCTGCATTAAACCCAGATGTATTATCGATTCATAAACGTCATTTACAAGTCCTACCACTAAATAATTTCACAAAATACGTCAACCCAGTGAATGTACAACTCGAAACTGCAACCTTGTTAAAGGTTTTTGTTAGATAAATTTTATTCTACTTTATATAAAATGATCATCCATAGGGGTCATCCATTTGATGAATCTATTTCTCCTCTATCTCTCATATCCCAACCTAAATTTGATAATAAAAATTATGATTCTTTGAAGACAAAATGTTAGAATTTTTCCTTAAATATTGCGGATTTATAGACGTAACGACAATAGAATTAAGAAATATCTGGTAATCACGAATAGTTAAGTATTAGCCTCTATCAATCCAGGATTAAATAGACCGCCGACAGCGGTGGTCTAGTGGTAACTTGCACGATTTCGCTGAGTGGATTCAAACCCTGTTCTGCCATACTAGGTGAGGTTTTCAGTTAGGGTTTCCCTCACTTACTCCAGACAAATATTGGTTCGGTACCATAAGTTCCCTGGCAACCCAACATCTCTCCTTCCCAGTTCCCTTACCCAAGTGGAACAGCCTGAAGGCCTCATGGCGTGAATCTCCTTTCGCCAAAAAAGGCGTCAAATAAATCAAGTAAATTAAAATATCTATATTTCCTCATTACCTTCTCTTCTTCTGCGTGTTTGTTCTCTCTTCGCTCCATTCTCTTCATCGGTTGCGCATGAAATAAGACATAAAATGCGACTGCACGAGTTACTCACTCGCCATTAAATTAATGAACGGAACTGAGAACCTTTTTGTTTCTGGCTGGAAGCAATTTACCGATTCGTGTTTGATCGTATACTCTTTTGTAGAAATTTTAGCCGGTAGCTCTCATAAAGGGCTCGAGATCAAACGCTTCTGTACTTGCTCAGAGGAAAGTTATTTAGTTAATTGAAAAGGGAAGTTTTAGTGATGTGAAAATAGAATTATAAACAGGATTATTACATAAGTAGTGAATCTGTTTCAGTGATGCTGGATAAAATGTAATAATCTTTAATATAATATCGAATACAATAAAATCTTCAAATCACTATTGTTCTGAAAGGAAAATGTATGAAAGTACGTTAGTTTTATTGACATGAGTAGCGAGCTGGAACACAAGGTGCAATCACTGACAGTTGTTTAAAACTGAAAATACGTACAGGGAAAGTTGATCTTTTAGTAAATACAGATAAAACGAAATATTGGACAGAAAATTGAGAATGTAAATTCCTTCAAGTATCTAGGGGCAATAGTATTATTTAGAAGAAGAAATAAAATAATGAATAAGTGCAAGAAATAGCTATTATTATACGTATGTAGCATTATTACATAACAAATTGTTATCCAACTTGACTGATGAAAAAAAAATCAAGTCTAAACTCTAGAAGTCAGAACGAAAGATTTTACGGAGGATACTCTGTTGTCTTGAAATAAGTAATGATGTCTGCAAAAGGTTAATAAGTGATTAAATAGAATCCAATATTAAGAAGACAAATATAGTGAGTTATATTAAATCAAGAAGGCTTGTCTGGTTTGGGTATATGGGAAGGATGTCTGCTAGAAGTGGAAGAAAATAGCAACAATATATAGGGGTAGGCCGATCCTAAAATGAGAGGATAATATCATTGAAGATACCAGAAAATTGAAAATCCAAAATTGCAGGAAAAGTACCGGGGATAGGAAAGCTTGGCGGAAAGTTATTGAACAGGACAAGACCCACAGCGAGTTGTAACGCTATTTAAGAAGAAAACATGAGTTACACTAATCGTATGTTACGTATTCTTGAAATGTCGTCTCCTAATTTTTTTTAAAATGTTTGTTTTGCCCTGTATTGCTGCTGATACTGCTTAAAGCATTCTCCCTCATTTTTTGTATATGGAAAGCGACAAAAATAATGACGTTTTTATTTGAAGGAGAAGTTCAGGGAAATACCTTCTCTTACACTTAACCTCTGTGTGAATACATTTAAATGGTAAAATAAATATGTATGCCATTATCCAAGCGAAAAAGAAATAAGAAGGAAGAAGGCGTAAAAGAGGAAAGAATAACTCGTTCATCCTTTTGTGTTAAAGCAACTCCGAGAGCAAAGAGGATCGCAGTGTATTGGTGAAAGAGAAAAGTATGTCGTTGAAATATTCCTTAAATTATTATCAAGGTCTTTCCACAGTTTAGCCGCCTCGATAAATCGAGGACGAGAGAATTTCTGAGTTTCGTGTCTGGGAATTAAAAGAACTAATTTGGAAGGAGACCGAGTATTGAGGTTATGTCTATCGGAAAGAAATTGGAAAAAGGAAAAGAGATAGACTGGGGTTTTAGTCTGAAGTATTTTACGAAGGAAAAGGAGAAAATGTAATTTCCGTCTGTCTTTCACTTTCATCCAACGTGCTTTCATGTAGTCAGTGATTTATTCTAGTTTTATTAGTATTCTGATTAATCACCAACACTGTGGGAGATTTTCTAGTCAGTCCATTGCGGAAGAGAGAGGTGAGATCAAGTCGTGACATCATAAAATGAGTGAATACACATCAATGAATGTGATACGTGTGATGTGACTGAAAGTACCGGAGTACAAATACATGGAGATAAAATGTAATCGCCGGTCACATAAAAGCCATACCGCGCGAAACGTGAAAACTCGGGGACCATCGTTCCATGTAAATAGTCGCATGAATGCCAGAAAGCGATTATCGAAGCATTGCCGCGAATGTCCTCTGACGTCAACTGCTGAAGCTGCTACGTCATTGCCTCGAATCATTGAATATTTGAGAGTAATCCTTTCGTCGAAACTCACTTTTACTTCTCAAATTACAGCTTTGTCGAGAA
This sequence comes from Laupala kohalensis, assembly GCA_002313205.1. NCBI lineage: Eukaryota > Metazoa > Arthropoda > Insecta > Orthoptera > Trigonidiidae > Laupala > Laupala kohalensis. Next base: position 414,827 of record NNCF01129170.1, read on the forward strand.
ATTTCTCCTCCGAATTTAAATAAATCAATGTTCGTATATAGGATGGTTTACAAGTTACACGATTATAATAATACTCAAATGTTCTAATAAATTCATAAATAAATCTCACTGTTTTAGTTACAAAATGAGCTTAAAATCATAGTAAATAAAATAAACTGAACAATTCAAAATTACCAACCAGCTTTAAAAAGAATATTTACGAACATACTATATAAACATATAATCATGAAATCGTAAACTTATATTATATTCCATGAATATCTGTATGGTTGTATTGTGATACGTATGTTTTTGTTGTTTCATTACAGAGTATATTTTTCCATGCAGTAATAAGATCTCTTTAAGTTGTTTTGAACATGCATGAAATTTTAACACGAGAAACTGTCCTTGTACTACTAAAAGACCAGTAAAATTAATTGAAGATGTTTTATAAAATAGATTAATAAAACGTAAGATGAATCAATGTTCAAATATTTTTAAAATGTTTTTAATTTAGGCCTACTGACGGAAATAGAAGGTAGTTTTTTCCTTCAGAATATTGGAAATCTGTGAGACGCACTTCAAGGTATGATATTCCAGCATTGAGCCGCATCACTTGGTCCGTATCGTCAATTCGCTTAATTCGTGACCTGACACGATCCGATCCTATAAATATTTATAATGAAAATGTCCTTATTAATTTACTTTTATCATTTATGTGAATGACAATAAACATTCTTAAGTATTTGAACGGTAATCTTTTTAATGAGACCGACATTAGTAAATTTTGGCAATGGGGAATGAGGAAATTTTTGGGGATCACACAAATTTTATTTTAAATATAAATTAACAAAGTGTTTTACAACAGAATATTTCGTTTTGTAAATTTTTCAAAATACACGTATCCATGGAGAATGCCAAAATTATGTTTTCGTTTTACCCACACTAAAAAATAAGCAAGGCAGGATAAAACGTAAAATTACATGCGGTAAATTTTCGAATATTCTGCGTGCATATGCGATTTCGGTGTGTCGATTTAGTCACGCGTGAACTCTGGTATTCATAATTTAATTTCGATGGAAGTACGTACATTCACATCAACTGAAATACCAGAAGGTTAAATACCAAGTTTATTGTTTAGTGAATTCCATATTCTCGCAAATGAAGTATCTCCATACGTTTCCCTCTGTGCGTCAAATTTGTAAATGTTTAATTTTGTTCGCGATACGCCGCCATGTTTCGGAGGAATTCACTAAAAAAAAGAAGAAAAGGAATAATTTGAATCGTGTGTGAATGTCATACACCGTGATTACTTTCCCAACGTTTTGTCGCGAAATTAATATTCAGCGCATTTTTTACCATGCAATCGGTCATTGAGGTGAAGGTACACAGAGAAGTTACGAGTTACAATTGTAGGGGGCGCCAGTGGTCACACACTTCCTGTACGGGGATGAGACTCTGGCTCACCGGAACAGGTCAGGTGTATGTTGTGTACGCACTTTGGGAGTCGAGGCGGGTGGTGCGGTGGGCAGCAAACCTGCAGCCATAACAGGAAGTTGCGGGTTCGACCCCTGGACCGTTGCGATTTCCGCCTGACAGTTGACGATACAGACGCGCTCCTTCACGAGTAGGTACTCGGAAGTTGTAAGTTACAAATTTGTATCAATAAACAAATTAGTTATCTTAATACTTGTATGATGTTGATCTTGACCAATATATATTATATTCGCAATTAGTTTTGCCTTCCTCAGAAGGTTGTAGAGATGTAATGGGTTGCATTTAGAGGTTATGACTAGTGGTAATTGATGATGGTGTGGTTCCATATCATACAGCCCTGATGAAGACAAAATACATTGCCGAAACGTTGGCGTTGTAAAAAGAATCTTTTATTGATGACCAATCCTCGAATATATCGTTCCGTTATTTAATACTTTTATTAATATATTAATAATATTATTAATAATTTGTATTAAGAAAGAAAAAAAATTATTTTAATAAAGAAAGGAAATCGTTTGGGGACGTTTATTCGCTTAAAAAATTAGAATTTTGAAGGAAATTATTAAGTTGTATTGATTATCGTTAAGTTCTTACGTAAATGAGGTGTCGATCTTTGAAGAGATGAAATTGAAGTCTGCTCCTCTTTCGGTGACTTTGTAATACATGTTCCGTAATAAGGGACCACGTGATAAGGGTGTTTATGCGAGCAAAAACAGATCCACACAGAGTAAGCGGATGTCGTATTTTAAACACTCATGAATTGGGAAAGGTACGTAGAGACAAACCTTATCTCTCATTTTGTCTTTGTGGGCGTCGCTGTTGTAAAGCTGCGTGATGCTGTGTTGCAGTTCGTGTCGTTAAGCGGATCGCGTAATGCGTGAGTCGCTGTGGCAATTTTCTCAATTTGAAGGATTACTTGTTTGAGAAATCATAATTAAAAATATTCCTCTTTAAATATATTCAGATTAATTTCTATAAGCATAATTCCTTAAATTCATTGTCAGATTCCCAATGAGATTTTAAAGCGTAGAATATTGAATAGTTTTTTTTCAAATTAACAACTTTTAACTCAAATTAACAACGTGTAAATTTTTATGTTTCATGAAACGTAAAATCGTTTAATAATTCATGAATAATTTTATTTTATGATATCATTTAAAATAAGTATCTTTTTAATTTTTTCTAAAAAGCAATTTTATTAAAATATACGTAGAGATATTGGCGTTGTAAGTATGTGTTAGTAGCAGATTCAAGAACGTTATACTCAATTATCTGATTATTTTTTATATGAATCCTCTAGTTTTGTGGCACGTAGCCAAAGCATTCAGATTAAAAAAGATCTGTTCCAGAGTTTTATAAATATAGGTATGGTTCCAAAATCGGCTCGTGCGTTTTGTGACTTGCATGGAAATGTTTCGACAACAGCGCTACTTCGAGACTCTAGTTTTCAGAAGAAAGTAGCAGTTTGTGACACGAAATAGCAAATGTTTTTCCATTTTTGACATAGGTTTAAAAGAGAATGTAATTCGTGTTTGTCAATATAAATGCCCATAGGATAAAAACGCCAAATATATATCATTCACTTTGAATTTCACAATTCAAAAACAGTTATTTACTTGCCCATATATCGGGGAATGAAAAGATTTCCCCAAGTTTCAAGAATAATAGAATCCTGTTAACACTTCATAATGTTCACTAAGTAGGCGTAAATGATGTTCATTAACATGTTGACGTAGGTTTACATGTAGTGTTTACGTATAGGTCAGCCATATTGACAACGTCTGTCAATGACTGCGGAGTGGAACCTAAGTGGAGGCATGATAATTCTAATTGTTATAATGCCTTAATCATGACTTGTGAGAGCGTAGTTCACATTTCCTGTAAACGGGTGATTCTTCCGATAGTTTCCTTGACGTTTATCTACTTGTTATCTGATACTCTCGTCTGCGTGTCGTCATGAAAACTATGATTTGCTTTGCATGCGAAACCAGGACTTACTTCTTTGCTGCTTTCGTCTTTTCCGATCAGGTCCGTGATTCTCAATTCAATAATTTCGTTTTACCTCGAAACTTCGTCAGGGTTGACTTAAATTTGCATTACTACTCCCGTGCACTCCGTACTCTGGTCACCTTTCTGCTATCGACGCCGAAGAGATAATTCAAGGCTTTTTATCGTTTTGTCTCCGCGGGGGGAGCAGGAGGAGGATGGGAGGCGAACGGTGTAAAAGTAATGGAAGGCGAACGGGTGGCGTAGTGGTCAACACCTCTGCGATCGAATCCTCAGTCCCGGTTTCGATTTGCGACCTGGAAGTTATCACATATCTTCTCCACGTGTAGATACACGGAAGAAATATATGCATATATAAGTTACGCAATATTTTTTATATATTTTAATTCAGGAAATGTTTTTATTTCCTGAATGAGATACTTGAGAAATATTCCAGAAACATGCTTGCTTACAATAAATCGTGAATTTAGTGTTTTTTCAACTCTTGTGATTTTTAAACTCTATACTCAGAATAATCTATAGTTCGATAATAACTTGTACATGTAATTTTTTGCGTAAAATTACAAACATATTGACATTATATATGTATTATAACTCGCAGCTAACTTTTTATCTTATCTAGGAACTTTTGCTGAATTTTTTTTTGAATCTGCCTCTGCCTTTAGAACCTTTGATCGGAATTGATGGAATACGTCCCTTGCTTGCTTCCGGAGAGTAAATTAGTTTATTGTCCTCCACGTGGTCATACGTAGTCTGTACTGTTTTTTGACAATAAATTTATTAAAATACTACTATTGTTTGCTGAGTAGTAGTGGAATAAAATGTTCAAAACTAATTCCATGGTCTGCGAACATTGCACCCAAACTGATTTATCAAAATGCTTTTCTACCGCATCAATGTGATTGGTGTGTTGTCGACCACAGTTTGGCATTCGTGACGCGCTAGACACGTGCACCAGCCGCAACATGGGGGCCACACAGGCGATGATTTGGAACGCGGATTGAATTATATTTGTAGATTGGATTCAGTCAAAGAAATCTACACCAAACGGATCCGGAATGGTTTATTTTACACTAATGACATACTAGTTTATTTTACATCATATTATTATTATTATTATTATTATTATTATTATTATTATTATTATTATTATTATTATGTTTTCTCGGATTATCCGGTTTCTTTTCCTATATGAGAGGCCATTACTTTGGCAAACCTCATACCATGCTATTTCATGTTCAACACAGTGCGAACAATTCNTGGAACTATACCCTTTGGTTCTAGACAAATCTTTTCTAAACATTTCTTCAAATTTCTGTTGATCAAACCAGTTGCTGTTATGACAATCGGGATAACATCTACTGACTTCAGCCTGTACATCTCTTTATATTCAATCGACAGTGGAGTATATTTAGAATTTTTTTTTTCATGTTCTACCTTATTGATATTGTGCTCTGATGGATGTGTGACATCAATAAGAAGTGCCGTTCTTTCTTCTTTATTGTGTACAAACAACAATATCAGGTCTGTTGGATGCGACGGTTTTATCCGTATGTACGGGTATGTCATAATACAATCTGTAACGCTGATCATCCGTAGTGGGTAGAGCTTTGTATTGATAATATGGACAGACTTTGTCTTTAGAGAGGAGACCTAATTTCAATGCTAGTTCTTGATGAACAATACTTGCAGTCAGGTTGTGTCGATGCAGATATTCTGTGTTAGCAAGTTATTATTATTATTATTATTATTATTATATTTATTTTTATTTAGTTCTCTCAACTTGTGTTGGTTTTTCTCTCAGCAGTGGATTATTAAATCAAGTTCTACTGGGAGGAAGAATCTATTTCAGGTCCAAGAACTTTCTCGTAATGTGGGCTGAGGACAGAAGGACGCTGTGTTGCAGTCTACTTATTATATTGGTGTTGATTTTGAGGTTTTTAATGGAGTCCTAGGGTAGATAAAATGAAAGGGACTATGATCACTTCTTGAACATTCCAGAGTTTTTTTTACTTCAAATGCTAGGTGTTGGTATTTTGATATTTTGTCGTTCTTTGTTTTTTCTAGATTGTTGTAATTTACGACTGCAAAATCGATGAGATACACTTTTGATTCTTTTCTTTTCCAAAAGATGGTATCAGTTCTGTTGTGAATTGTTGTTAGGTCAGTGAGAATGCTTCTGTCCCAGTACAAAATATTTGCCTTCAAATCGTCTTGCAGGACTGGTTGAGGTTTATACAGATGGTCTGGTGGTATGGGATTCTTAATGAAGTTCAGTGATTTTGCAGTTTCCAGGTGTATTATTTTCCCCATGTTATCGTGTCTAGTTTTGTAATCATTTTGGGCCAACTGTGTTCAACCACCAATGATATGTTTGAGAGTTTCTTTGGTTTGGTTACATCGGCGACATGAATCTGTAATTCCGATTTCTTTCAGGAGTATTATTATTATTGATGCCTTAAGGTTGTCCTAGCGTAGTTAAAATTAAATCACTAAAGTATCTAAAATCAGCATAAATAAACAGAGTAACAGGTGCTTACGTGATTTCAACTTGAAAAACGTTCCTGGACGTCTATTTCAATTAAATATTTTCGTTTTTACTTGACAGTGTAATACATTTCGTCTTACGGAGAAATCTCAATCGCGAAAGTGATGCATGTTTATGTAATGTGTAGCAAAGTAGTACATTTTTTTATATCACTTTCCTTTATAGATCTCTGGACATTTGAGAATGATATTTACTTGCTCCAAGGTGAGATGACGCATAAACCATGAAGCCGTAGCGGACCATCAAAGCGAAATGCTGCAGAGCATTTGTCAAATCTTTGTTCATTAGGGAGGATGAATGTGAAATGGGTATAAGACTTAATTGGACATAAAACAGTTGCTGCAGCATGTACATCCAATAATGCTCACTGAAATCCTCCAAATGCGCTCTCTACTATGCAATGACATGAAATCACCAAATGGATCCCGCAGTAAACATTCCTTGCCCTCTCCTCCCATTTCTCTACTCACTCTCACAATAAGCGAAAGTGCTGCAATAAGCGAACACTCAAAGTTTATGTAAATTTATTTAGTTTAAAGATTCTTCCATTCACACATCAAAATCACATTCATAATCGCTTATAATTTTGTCTATATTTGCCATGTCAGTGGTGTACTGAATGTTCTTTTTTTGATGTGATGCAATGAATACGAGATATCGTACTAAATTTCTCTCTTGTAATGGGGATATCATTTCCTTGGTTTGAAACAGAGCATGGCATGACAAACTGAAAAAAAATGTTTCGATTCTATTAGTTTTAGACTTAAAAGTTAGCAATCTCAATCAACTATGGTTTAATATGTAGCTGCTCATGATGTAAATTATGTTTTCAAACCTGTTGTCTGAAATCTATGCATTTTTATAATAATCACAGTAGTTTTTATAATATATATATTATTGGTAAATTATAGGATATAGGTCAAATTATGTGGGTATAATGGACAATTAGTTTAATATTGACTCTTAAATTAGAATTATTGGTGGATGTAGTGTAACAGTCCAAATGCAGTGATAAGAAGAAACCTTTCATTAATTATTATAGTGTATTAAGTTTCATTAATACACTTCTATTTAATAATATAGTTTAGTATTAAATTATTTTACGTCTATGACCTAATCACCATTTACTGTAAATGTTTGTAAAAGCTTGGTTACCGGCTTTTCCCTGAAAACTGATTTCACATTCCTCGCATAGATACGTGATCTTTTATCCATTCAACATCTACCAAAAGACTATCTGAACTGAATTTACTATCTGTAGTTTGTATTCGAGACATGAGAGATATTCATTCCCTCCATTTTCTTGCAAAATATTCTCGAAGAAACGACCTCTTAACGTGGACACACTATTTGTGTTTTCTTTTCATAACACGTTCCAGGAAATGTTTGTGGCTTTCGTATAAACGTTTACTAACATATTATATGTAACGGCGTAATATCAAAATATTCGTGTATAAAACGAGTGTCTTAATGCCTTTTAATAAGTAAACAAATTTTGTCTTACTAGCTGAGTACCCCGCGGCTTTGCTCGAGTGAATTTTTGTAACATGTCTGTAACTTACATCGCTAACCAGTGAAAATGTGATCCATTAATGGCGGGGGTTTGATAGTATTGGTAGGTATTAATCCTTCATTTTCACTGATGTACTTGAGAAAAATGTTTTATAAAACACCAATTTCCCATTTCACCCCTTTGGGGGCGAATTTTCTTAACATTCCTCAAATTCTCACCTGAGGTTTTCGATCATTCTTCGTTTCACGCTCTCCTCAACCATCTCCTTCAGAGAAGTCGTGAATAATGCACACGATGTAACATAATGTCATTGGAAAAAAACGATTATTCGTCTCAGAATACACAAAAACCATGGAATCGACCCTAATATCCATTTTTTTAACGTTATATTTACGTCTCGCTTTCCCACCCCAGCTCGAAAGATACCGTGCCACAAAGTGATCTCAACTTAAACTGAACGGCATTGATAGTATATAAATCTCATCAACACTAAAACTATGGATCTGATGCAATTTTCATACTTTTATATTACAAAATTAGTTTTGAATTGTTTTTTATCCATCGACCCATATCCACCCGCACCCCCCGCCAGGGGTGCGTTTGTTTCATGAGGGTCGCGACATCGGGATTTCACCATCACATCAGCGACGAAAATTATGGTACGTCATGTTCGCAACTTTTTTCTTCTTCAAGGCATCGCTTTTCTGTAGGTTGCTGGAGTTTAAACGAACTGATTTTGAACTTCGAGAATGTCACAACTAATTTCTCCGGCCCCGAAAACTAAGATCTCGACACTAACATCTGTCAGCTGCTCTTTTTCTTCTCGATTGAACTCGTGAGGTTTCAAGTCTTTCTTCTTCTGCTCGCCTGTGAGAAGATCTGACTATAACACGTGTATTTTCGTCTAAACGTGTTCTTCATCAGTGCGGTTTGATCTCCTTTGACGTTTTGTGATTTGCTTGTCGAGAACTGCGGCCGCGAAATGTTCGAACGTGATCGATCACAGGCGATGAAATAATGTGGTACTACGGTACCGTGGATTCCGTGCCACAAGGAGATCTCAACTTAACGACATTGGTAGTTTAAAATACACCTCTAGGAGTAAAATTATTTTTTTTTACTGTTCACAGGAGTGATATCTATATAATAAGCATATAAAAACACTTTCGAATTCAAAAGCAACGTTCTGTAAAAATTTCAAGGCAATCGACCGACTACTTTCCGAGTTTCGCGAAGACAAACATACGCAGGCTGAATTTGTATATATAAGATTAACTCAATAAACATAGTATTCTTTTGTGAAAAAGTTTTACGAAATCTTAGCGGCATTCAAAATAATACTTAATAAATACTTTTATTATATATAAAGCAGTTACAAACTGTATGACCATGTGGAGGACAATAAACTAATTTTCTCTCTGGAAGCAAGCAAGGGACCAGCCCGTCAATTCCGAACAAGGGCCCTAGGGTAGGGGCGGATTTAACAATTCAACACACTCCTAACAACAAAAATATTTTGGTACGTGTTTATTAACATAATAACAACATACGTGTATTTAATAAAACGCAAGAAACTAATTTCACAAGAACGTATTTTTATGAAACTGTAGATTATTCGCAAAGTATTGATAATACATTGTAACTATTAAATAACAACGAATTCGAGATTTATTGTTCCAATATATGCAGCCTCTAGACATGGCCTGGCGAGTCTGCATAAAAAGTCCACCACTACCAGAAAAGGAAAACTGGAGAAGAACCTGGGCATGCGAGAAAAAACTAAACAAACATGCTAGAAAATAGTTTTCAAATTACTATCAGATATTTTTAAAGTACTATAGCAATGGCGTGATAAAGCAAGACGACTTAAGGTATTATCAAAATCAATAAATTATTTTACGTTGTAGAAGCACTGGTGCATTAGGTAACTTTTAACCGCGGATATGAAGATATTCAATTTAATAGTACCATTTATATCTTTGGGGAGGTAAATTATATAGAACAATTTGCAAGTGATATGGCCCTTTTTGGCAAATAGTTGTTGATACTCTAGGACGATGAATATTATACCTCTTTCAAGTATCGTGTCCGTGAACAAGACTGTTTTGTATGAAACGAAGGTGGCGCTTCAGTAATTCGGTCTTCAGAAACACGATCATTTCATGAATATAAATGTAGTTCAGTGTCAAAGTATCTAATTCCTTAAATAAAGATTTTCAATAGTTTCGGGTGTAATATTTACAAATTAACCGAACAATCCTCTTTCGAATTCTGAAAGTTTGGACGCTCTAACTGGAATTGCCCCAGAAGATAATGCCGTTTCGTAAATGGGAGTAAACGTTTGGAAAATATATGCAACGAGAAATATGTGGACTAACAATATTAACTAAGATTCGTAATGCGTACACAATTTACTTAATTTGGTATTAAGATTGTCAACGGGACTATTCCATTCGAAGTAGTCTCGAATATGGAGACCTAAGAACTTATTTTTGTAACAGTTTTTAATTGCGTTCCGTTTAACGATTGAGAAAACGGAGGTAAAGATTTTATGGTACTTTTGTGAAATGATGTAGGTGTCAATTTTGTCAGTGTTTGCAATGAGACGATTTGCATGGAATAGAGCCGAGAGGTTAGAGAAAACGTTTTGAGCGTTGGCGTGTGTTCATAGAAAAATAGTTGTCATCAGAAAAAGAACCATTTTGCAATCGGATGACATTAATTTATAACGTCAGTTCTTTTGTGAATGTCCTCCCTGTTGGCAGTTACAACACGTCGCGGAGCAGTCGAAAGTTTCGATCCTTTGGAGACTAATGTAGTGTGTTGGGTTGGGATGAGTTTAGGGGGATGGAGCGTGACGTGCAAAGTGCGGAATGACGCAAGCGCGCTTCCGGCATCCTCTCACATGAGTGCGTTGAGTCGCGTCGCGTCGCTCGCTTGTCAACGCACTCCCGCGCCGACGGGGCGCAGTGTCGGTGTCGCGAAACACAGACACGAGAGGCTTCGAGTTCGCGGGTAGCGTTTGACAAAAGGGGATGGAATGTGATACACCTCTCCGATGGGTGTAGCGCTCAAAGCTCGTATTATTATTGTGATTATTGTGATAATGATTGAATAACATCATTTAACTTCTATCTTTCAGTTAATAGTATAATATAAACAATATTCAGGGAGTCGCTTGACTTGTTTGGAATGCACCAGAACATGTACAAACATGGCGGCCGAGCGAAACGGATTCGTGAATAATGCATCTCACCTTGGAAAAAGTAAAATACTTTTTTGCGATGTTCAATGACGTGCAGATAAAAGTTATGTAAATAACACTTCCAAACATTTACTTCAAACCACATTAAACTTCCATCACTTTCGTGATTTAAAAGTTGGTCTTACTTTGTAAATAAATGTTTTCTCCATAAGACGCGATGTATTTCACCTTCAATAATTTCTTTTAAATGTCCGGTAAAATCACAATAAGTACATGTTATCCTGTTTATTTCTCTGCCGGTTTTTAGATATTTTAGTGATTCTATTTACGCTAGCACAACCTTAACTATTCGCACCGTCGTAAAAAGTACGACTCTTGGGTTCTGCTCGTACTTTTTTCCATTGACATTTTTTGACTCGCACCTCAAGCACTCCTTCAATCAAATCCACGGAAAATAAAAGTGTTGATATTTATAAAACTGTCGATAGGTTGGTCCCAGCTGTTGGTTCAATGAGGATCGATTTCCATTTGATTGATCGGTTGTTTCTTAGAGAAATATTTCGCAATGATTCACCATTTTCAACGTACAAGTCTTACGTCCTGACAGATCGTTTTTTAACGTGCATAAATGTAATATACTCTTAAAAACATTTTTGTATGAATCTATAAGTGCTAAAGTAAGCAGAAAATAGTAGGTGATACCACTGTGATGAAGTGTCAGGCAGAAATAATACTCTGTAGCGGCATGGAGAACCTCGTTTGCATCAAAATAATGCATATGTATTAAAATAAACAATATTTATCCCCAGTTTCGTCCATTGGATTAGTATGACTGTAAACAAGGGATATTTACAAAATGTTTTTATGAATAACTTGGTATTAATATATTTCAGTTTGCTATTGTATCTAATAATAATAATAATAATAATAATAATAAATAAAGATTTATTTTAACAGATATTTTGTAATTTTATCACTTTAATTTTTTGGGTATATACTTGAATATAGACTACTTGTATCGAGTGTAACTTTTGTAACTTGTATTTGTAGTTATCCTAATGGTTCAGTGTTGTATGCGCATGTATTATTTATGTATCATATTTGTATTTTTTTCTCTCCAAGTTCAATGTATCAATTTTCTTGAGACCTGATTAAGAACAAATACAGTTCAAAACGTTGGCACATACATAAATATTATTTCAGCTTACCTCATATCTAGAACCTTTTTCTGATTCTATTTAAAAAATGTTTCTTTTTATGAATAAGCGATTTCCTAAGGATCACTATCTGTCCATGAAATTGAAGAAACAAAATGAATATGATATGTTGACTGCTTAAAAAAGTATTCGATATCACATTGTAGATTGTGATAAGTATTAAACAGACAATGCTATACAATAATACATATTAAGATACAGAATACTCTAAATGTCTACGAATTTTATTAATACCTGAATAAATATTAATAGTACTCACAGAAGCAACTAATTTAATAGAGCGCGAAGTGCACCTGTCGTAACTCATACGGACGATGGCGAAATGAAAGCGTTGGCAACAGTGTACAAGCTAAATGCCAACCAACATAGAGCCAGTTAGGCTGGTAATAAATAAATAAATTAGTAAATAATTTATTGCGAAGAGAGCTGTTATAAACAATGACTATGTTGAGGATAATGAACTAATTTAATGCTATTGCTTTACAATTAACTAATAAACACAGTTCGATCCCTTTCATACTTTTTTCGTATGTTCAATTTTCTCTGGGTAAAGTCTCATGACTTTGAGTATACCTGAGTCCTCCGTGTTCTAATGCCCGTACGTGCTCTAAACGACAGCTCTGAGTTACCATTTGCAGTAACGTAACCTGAATAAATTGATAAATAAACAAACGATATTTTTTTTAAAGCAGTACAAACTGTATGACCATGTGGAAGACAATAAACTAATTTACTCTCCGGAAGCAAGCAAGGGACCATACCAGCAATTCCGATCAAGGGTGCAAGCAAGGAACTTGCTGATACATACCCTTAACATACCATTATACACTTTTTTCACTTTTTCTGTGACGTATTCTAAATGTTTCCGAAAATGAAGTTTCTCATCTATGACTACTACCAAGTATTTAATATTTCGTTCAATCTTCAAGTTTCCTTCATAGAGTTTCACGATTGGATTCTTCCTGTTTTTCTGACAAGCCAAACCACATTCCTTTGGACTTTTCTCGTGAAATTATAATTTTAATATTTTCGCACTAACTGGAACACACTTGTGCAGACATTTTTATCATGTCATCCTTTTATGCCAAGTGAGTCATCTCTGAAACACACCCTCCTTGTATGAGTTGAGTGACTCATCTTAATTGTTGGCTTTCTCTGCAAAATTTCCTATAACACCATTTGTTAATTCAAATTTCAAGCCATCGAGTTTTAAAAAAATAGAGGAAATCATTGGATCCATTAATTACAAGTTCCTTTGCTGATTATTTCATCAAATCACGATCCTGTACTACTTAATTTGGACGAGTCCAGGAATTTCATTATTATCACGACAGAGATAAATAATCGATAGTTGGTCGGGTCATGACGCCACGCAATCGATTGCACTAATCGAACATGCATCCGCGGGCACAAAGACGAGAGATTTTGAACAGAAGGGTCCTTTCATTCGAACTGTTTACTTCGCTCCACATCCTTTTAAGTGGACACAACTCGCTTTACATCACTACTATCGTGGGTCGGCATGCTGGCCGACATTTTCTCAAGTTCAACCCTTCACTACAACGCTACAGAAGGCACGTGAACATCGGTCTTCAAACCTTGGATTTCGAAGCAACACACCGATTCAACTACCTTCAACATCATCTAAGCTGACTTTCCAAGATCATCTCATGTCATCACGCTCTCTTCGAAAACCAGTATTTTATCATTATTCTTCATTACTTTCATGGCATGTTTCATTAAACTATTTGTTCTTATTGGCAATCAATATTCATCTTGCTCCTCATCCTTCTTCACTTTTTATTTTCATTACAATCATCCCATGTGCAGGTAAGACCAAATTTGTCTACACAGAGGTCTTTTTCTAGGATTTCATCAATTGCTTGCATAAAATATATTTCCGAAAGTGCTATACGTTTTGTAATTTTTTTGCATTATTGTTGGNAATTTGTCTTCACAACACCGTCAACGCTCTTTGAACTTTTCTTTCTATTTCATTCCGACTTTCTCCTTGTACCGTAATCACCAAGTCATCTGCATAGACAATACATGAAAACCTTCACCATGTAAATCATGTAGTAGGTTGTCCAATGACACATTCCATAATGTAGTTCCACAACTTGAACCCCGGGGGACACCCTCGTTTAATCTGCCGTATGATTATTCTTTTCCAATTTCGATGTATACATGGTGGTCATCTAAATAAGAACTAAAGGAGTTACGTAAATATGCAGGAACAGCCTTACTTATTAATGTTTCCATAAACACTTGCCAATTTGCACTGTCAAACACCCCTTCAGAATCAATGAAAACACATAAACAGTATTTCGTCCCCCCTTCCTGTTACCGCATCTTCAGCACTTCTCCCTTTTCTAAATCCATATTGTTTTTCATTAAGTTCGTTGTTTTCGTTCAAATGCTGTACTAATCATCTTGTCATTATTTTATCTAAGAGCTCCCCATACGAAGGTAGGAGTGTGATGGGTCGATACGACTGTAGTTTTGTTGGATCCCTATTAAGAAGAACTTAACGTTTCTATTTTCCAGACTGGCGGATAATATCCTGTCCTAATACACATGTTATAAATAGCCTTCAGTTTTCCTTTCAATACTCCAAAACTCCTCTGGACCATCTCTTGTGTCATGGAGTCAAATCCAGGGGTCCGATTTCTACGTAATTCATTTATCGAAATCTGTAGTTCAGCATCATCTATCAACTTAATGTCTTTGCTTGTTCACGTTTTCTTTTTTTCCACGTCTCACTATGTTCTTTCCTCTCTGTCAGTTTATTTAGCTACGCCTCTCCCATGTCCACCCAGCCTTGCGTCATTTCTGCAACATTTTCTTTCTCAAACAACACACTGTGCCGTATCGCCTTTCTTTTGACTACACGGCAAACCCCTACACGTCCGTTCCATAGCTCTTTGTAAATATATCTCCTGCTTCTTCCTTCTCTATACTTCAGTCTTGAATTTTGACCGCGCAGCAACATAACATCTCTTGTATTCCTCCTCCCGCCCTGTCCTTCTGTGTCTCGCTTGCTGATATTTTCTTCTAACTTTATTCCTCTCTTTTTGTAACTTCGGTAACGTGGCTGATCATATTTTTCCTTTATTCTCACCACCTTTGTCTTCTTTCACGCAGCTCGATGTCATCCGAAACAGCTCAAACTTGATCCTATCAATTCTTTCGTCTATTTCCTCTTTTTCAACATTGATGTCCCTGTATTTTATCGCAGTCTCTTCCAGCTTCCTTCCAAATTTCCTCGAAATTATTCGCCTATACTCGAATTCCCTCTCTTGTCGGTGTTTCATTATTTTATTCTTCATGCGTTCTACAGAAAATATGATACGTCGGTGATCACTCTCCTGTCAACGCATCTACCACCCATCCCCAGTTCGTCAAAGTTAGATCAATAACGGATTCTCCATTGTTAGTACTGAACGTTACTTTACCATACTCTTTTAACAGTATAAGATTCCATTTAAAAATTAGCTCCTCTATATATTTCTCTCTCTTATTTGTCACTTTATTCCCCTACAACCGCGAACGGGCATTCGCATCAACACACATTATTACGTCGTAATCTTCATATATTCACTCAATATTTTGTCCACCACTTCCAAGTCTTTCTGTATTCTCTGGCTATATTGGCAGTAGACATTTACCAAAACAACTATAAACTATTATTATCACAATATAAACTATCTGAAAGTATTGTCGATAAATCGTAACTATTAAATAACACTAAATTGAGTTCCGATTTTGAAGAGGAGTCGCGGCGATTCCAGAAAAAGCTCAATTACTTCGATATTATTCCGTACATCTTGTGAATAACATGTTCTTGTTTATACTCTGATTTTAACTTAAGTATAAATTTTAAAGAAACTGCCGTTATTTTTCTGCCATTAAAAAACTTGTATTGGATTCATAATGTAACTAAGTTCTACCATCAAATAGGATGTACTGAACTCGTTTTGCAAATGATTTTTTACCTCAGATTAAAAATGTATTCTGATTCCATTAATCAAATACGCTGCACTCAATTGTCAATAAATTTATTTTTGGACGAAAAAAGTTTAACGCGAAAAAGTTATCCTTTCAAAACAAAATACGAAATAACAGAAACCACGTAATCCAAACTTTCAAGATAAAAGCTGATAAAATCGTACTTGATAACTTGTGAAACACGTTTATATAATTTATCATTAAATGAAAATATCTCACTCTTTCCTGGATTTGATTTTTCTTATCTCACTGCCCATCAATAGTCAGGTGCATTGTACATTGAAATTGACATTTGTATTCAGTAGAGATGTGAATTCATCAAGATGATTGAAAAGTCCAATGACAGATACGAAATAAATTCTCTCAATTCAGCAATATTTGCGTTGTGTTTGTTGAAGTCTTTTGGTGGGAAAAGTGCGAACTGATTAGAAATAAATTAAATAAATTCCACTATTGACGTAGAAATAATTTTAGTATATATTTATTTATGTACTGAACTATTTATGTACTGATAAGTCAGCGATGTAAATAAAGTTTGAACAGCAAACGTTTTATAATAGATTAAGGTTTATTTTAAATGAGTGTGTTGGTTATTGGGTATTTTGACACTTCTCGTAATTTGTTTAAACGCATTTCAACAGAAACAAAACAGGTAGTTCATTGAATCGTCTTAATGAAGGACTGACACTTGAATGTTCCCACATTTTTAAGTTTGATGATTAAATTATCAAAAGAACTTAAAATGGGTTCAACACATCGAAAGTAATTCTGCAGGCTGTGATCCTTCACTATTCATTACAGTATCAGAAGACTTCCTTAAAATCAATTCAATCAATCAATTGTATTCTATCATATCTTATTTCAAAAATTCGAAATAACTAAGAATAATAGCATTCATAATACAGTGCTGCTGTGAATGATAATATAAACTTTCTCTAGTTCCATTTTACTAGCTGAAGCGATACAAAAGTATCGAATTCCAATTTTCTGTAATAATAGTTTATCATTGTTTATAAATGTTGTATGACACAAGGAAATTTGGTAGCATAAGAAGATTATTATACGCAAATGACAACTGAGACGTTAAGGTCACAACCCAAAATTGTTTAATATAAACTATAATGGAAATTTTTCCTTTCGTCACGCTCTGTGCGTTGGGTGCCTCCTCAACCGGAGAAGTAACTTTAACCGACCGATAAGCGATATCGGAGCGAGTGATCTCTAAATGTGGAACCTGTGAAGGATTCACGTGAGGCCGTGAAGGAACTTTATTTTTGAAAGAGACGATAACGTTAGGGGTAGTTAGTTTCTTTTTTGTATTCCATAAATTATCCAATTTTTTGAAGAAAATATGTTCGTATAAAATGTATTGAAAGTAAGTCTCAATACAGTAAAGAGGAAAAAATGGAGATCTCGAATGGTTGAAGTTTAAGAAACATTTCTCTGTTATGGTCACTCGAGGTACATACAATCTGGATGAAAAAAATAATTAATTGATGATATTTTAATATTGCGGTTTCCGGATTCCTCCTTTTTGTAATGATTTTTCAATTTATGTTTTCTTCGCGTTTCTCCTATTTTTAGTCCGCTCCTCAATGAGTAACAAGATTTTGCGTGGCTGTGATTTGTAAACAAATCTGCCCCCTACGTTCTCATCATTCGTAAGCACTGCAGTTCTCGCAAAATGGGTACGCCGCATTGTTTGCTACTGAGAGTCGCCCTGCCCGATGGACTAGCATGATGAAAGACGCAAGATCTATCGTTGCAGTTCAAGGTCACTCGCTTAGTTACCCGCTCTGCAAGTACCGGGCAGTTAGTGCAACAATGGTGAAAGGCGTCCTGAGAAATCACACGTGGTTTTCCGAACAAAAATAATCATTGATAAGTCAGGAACTGGTTTTGGTGGCTTATCAATGATTACTTTTGGAGCGGGTCGAGAGAGGCAAGATGTCCACGACATTTGTAAGGTTTTGTAGTGTAAAATGATCGAATCTCGAACAATTTCTTATTCTATAAGGACATATTTTGACTACTCATTGCAAGTAAAAGACGTAGGTGCTAGAAAAAATTATGAGCCCTGACTGGGGGGTGGAGGCGGGTGCGATGCTTGAGCTCTGAATCCTTCCATGATCCGAAGAGAGATCGTCAGTAACAATTTTTACAGCAGAATTGCAGTGAGTTTTCAAGAAGTACTTCCTATACAGTGTTTGTTGTAAGAGGAACACAAAAATAACATTGCTGAATTGTTACACAGAAAGTGAACATTTTCAATTTAAAAATTTGCAAAAGTAAACTACAAAAAAAAAAAAAAAAANTACAATAAACGAACGGGTAAGACTTGTTTTATCTGGTAACAAATGTTATGAAGTAAGATTGACGAATATACATATATTATTTCTTTATCTAGAAAATAATTATCCTCCAATTAGAAGCGAACCATTTCAAGAAAAACAAGGCATCATAGTAGTTTTCTCTCCAGCACCTTACAAATGTGTCAGCTGACTTAACCTCTGATTTATTTTTTGCTATTTTGTACAGAGTAACTAGGAAAATAACGAGTCATATCTCGTAATATATTAATTATCAAATCATAATAATTTGTTTACAGTGTTATAAAATAATATCACTTAACATAATTCCATGTTGTGCAGTAATTAAGTAGTCTTAACGCAATGGAATATGACGTAGCTTGAACATTAAAGGTGGCGAATGTCCACGGGAGTTTTTTGTCACCTTCTGAGGACAGTTTAAATAGTGTTATAAATCAAATTATTGATTTTAAATATGTAATTCTGAGGAAGAGATTTATTACTGTATCTTATTTAATAATAAAAAGATGTACCTTATAGGAAACATATTTTCCTCATTGACTTCAACCTGACCTTCACTTTATAATAACACAGGTGCGTTTTCTCATTCGCTTCTTATGTATAGTGTTGCTTGGAACCAATTCACAGAGCAACTTAATCCTCCAGAACCAATAAGAGTTATATAACGTCGAAACGCGAGGTTTATAAGGAGTTCGGATTACATCGAAGCCCATATTTATTCATGACTAACGGTAGTTTGTTTGGGAATGTTTCTTTTGTAATGAAGATAATTTGTTATGATTGTGCTAACAAAAAATTTCTGGAATTCGTGTCCATGCTGAACATTGCGTACGAATTCAAGTTAAATGGTGTCTTCCGATTCTGGTTCAATGACCAACCGTGTATCATTGTCATTAAATTATTAGGATACTTTAAGAGAAAATATTTATTATTATTATTATTATTTACGAAATAAGATCTAATTACTCGTCGTGAAGTTCATAAATTCGTTAATAAATAGTTTATAGTACGGGCTTTTTATGAGGAATTTTTCACATAACGAAGTTGGTAGCAGGAATAATATTCGTTCAAATCACCTTCTTGTTTCGATATCGCAAAATAAATAGTAAAATTAACTCAGATGTGTAATATTTTTGCTCTTCCATTTTAATTTCCCTCACTCTCGATTAATACCAAATCAGTGCTTCAACGTTGAAATTATGGTTAGGAAATAATATATAGTTTAACTGTTTACTAAATTTGTTTACAATATTGAACGTGATAAATGAGCGCCACATACGCTTAGATAGATTTCTCCTTTATTATTTTGTATATCCTTGGCAAAGCTCGTACAATGTTGCTCCGTCGGATTCTTGATTGAATTTTAGAAGATTGGGAGAAAAGTATTAATGGATAAAGCGGGTTTTTGTATTTTGAAAAAAGTTGTTCTCGCGCAAGCTTATTCATTCGATTCCATGTCACTTTAGACCATTGTCATTGGCATTGACAGATGACAGTGTTTACATGGTACGAGAAAATTCGATGGCGGAGTGTAATTTACACCGAGGAGGCAGAGTGCCCGCTGACGACTACACTCTACTGACTGCGGTGACAGAGAATTACTCAGCCGAATCACTGTGCCTTAACTTAAAAGACCTGACAAGAACGTGGAATTAATGTTGGAATCAATTAAATTACACCTGTCTCAATCCATCAACATGACTGAGAGACACAGTTATGAACTTTCTTTCTCATCCAACACTTAACACTGAATGGTTAATTGAGCCATTTTCGAATTTTAAGTTACAGAATTCAAAAGTCAACTTAAAAATGCTTTTACGCGTTTCTTCGATTTTTTTTCAAGTTGTTTTATCAAATTAACTAATTTTATTTTGTAAATTTTATCTCATTATTATGTAGAACACTCCTCAGGATTTTCTAAATTTCAAAGAAACAGTTTCCCATTAAAGGAAAGTCACATACATGTATCGAATAAACTTAAACACATTTGAGATATTAATATAGTTAATTAGATTCAGTGCCTTCGATTGCCAAACATCCCAATATGTGAATCTCTTAGTGCCTTTGCCAGGTCATGTTTTAGGTGGAAACGCAGGTCAGATGGTTGATAGTGAAAATAACACACTTTTTCACTCAATAATGTTTAAATATATTCCATCATTATGTATTCTGTATTAACACATTTACAGTGAAAGTGCGTTTGTATTTTTAAACGAACACACAACGAATTGCTCGTGACTGAATATTGGCTGTCATGTTAATAAGAAGATTAACATGGAAATATCTTTTTTCATTTTAATTCTACATTAGCTGATATGGAAACTTCTGTATCAATCTTTTTGAAATGTATACAAAAATGGGCACAAAAAAATGTATACAAAAAAGTTTTATACTTAACACAAGAAACATTTACGTCTATCATAATTATATTATAAAATTTTCAGTAAGATTGTCTATAAAAGACCGTTAAAATTTAAAACTTTATTATGTTCGTAATCTGCAATAATATTGTTCTATAAACTGTCTCATTTTCCCAGTTCCTCGGCTAAATGTTTAGGTTGTAAATGAAAAGATGAAATTCGACGACATTGATAGCATAAAGAGTTTCATTTCTGAACAGTGTGTGTTCTCCAACTTTTTTGACGTCAGCACTGCCACAGGTGCGTGCGTGGAAGGGGCTTACGTAATTCATATCTATGTTTTGCATATACTGCATTGTCAAGCACACGGAACGGAATAACATTGAAGAAATGAATAGCCAGAGACTTATAACAAAAATATTGCAATAAATTCATGAGAATAATAATTAATTGCATTGAGGAGGGTAACAAAATGAAATATGTTTCATTTCTTGTGGTAACTAAGGAATTTAAGAAACTTTTGAATGAGATTGTAAAACAGTAGTGGTCCTACACGCAATTTTTGTGGGCATCGTAACGGAAGTAAAAAAAAGAAGATAAATGAATGCGTACATGTATACAGATGTTCAGTTGTTTCGGAATCCATCTATAAGGAAACCATACGATCCCTTGTTTTTGCGGATTGATTCGTCTCCAATAAGTATTTGAATTGACAACTATTCTTCGTAATCCCAGAACTGCCTTGATACCGAGGCCAGCAAAAACTCAATTCATGAAATCTTTTTCATTACTGGCCCCTAAAACTTTTAACCTTCTGCCAACTAACATTAAAAATTCCAGTAGTTTAAGTTTTTTTTTCTAAAAAATTATAGAGCTGACTATTGAAACAGGCTGATATTGAGCATGTATTCAGAGTTCTCTAATAAATCTCCAAGACTCATATTCTGTAACTAGACCTGCGTATCATTACTCTTAAAAATGTTTATCTTCTCTCAGTAATATAAGATATATTCGACAATATTTTTTGGCGGATATTCTAGGATTAAGTAGTTTAATATTTTAGTATTTAGTACGATTACGCCGACTCAGGCTGTACCTTTAGGGGGACCTATGCGTTTCAAACTAGAGTTAATTTATCTTTTTTCTTGTTATAAATAATATATTTGTACCATTTATTGTAACTGTTTTATGAGAAATAAATTGATTGAGAGACAAGTTGAAACTTACGAGGCAACGCGATGAATGTCTTGTGATTCTTACGGAAGGGGAAATATGAATGATACGTCACGCTTCATAGTCGATCATACATTTATTGGTGGAGCGATGCGAATACACCAATAGAAGCAGCGACTGCAGGTGACAGACAGACAGACTGCACGCAAAATCATAAAGAAGGCCTTGACGAAGCGTCCGTCGGTGATCGATCCGCGTGTGCCTTCGACCTCACGAAGCTATTTCGGGAAATGGCTGACAGCAGCTCTTCTCGCGTTACGAAAGCTTATCGGAATTGGACTTCTGGCTGAGAATCTGCATCTTGGCTCCCGTGGATTTTTGTGATTCTTTTGGAAATATTCTTTCTTAACTTATTGTAGAGTCATTGAGATAAGGTCAAAAGATATTATTAAACTATTTATAGAGTCAACGTTTCGAAATTTTTAAAAAAATCAGGGTTAGAATGACAAGGCAATCACAAAAAAATACAATAAAACGAAATAAACAACTTTCTGGTATCTGAACCAACACTACAATAAAATTACATCAAAATTAACACCAACCAGTATATGATATATCAATCATTCATCGGACTGTCAACGCCGCACCACACATACTATTGTATACATATCACCATCATCACATGTTTCCACAGTCGCTGCAACGAACTACTACCAAGACAATTGTCAACATTATCAAGTAACTTACGACTGGTATTTTTTGTAGGCTTTTGTGTTTCTTTTTGATTACATATAGAACCTTGTCATTCCTGCCCTGATGAAGAGAAAATAAAATTTTTATTTATTAATAGTTTAATAATATCTTTCGACCTATCTCAATGACTCCACAATAAGATGGAAAACGAGGTCAATGACCGAGAATTTTTTCTTTCTTAAATTTCCTCTGATATCCGCTGAAGTAAACATGAAAATATTTTATAAAACGTTAAAAATTGCCGGACTTTTTATAGGTTTATAAAATTATCTATTTCATCTGCACCTTCTAAGTTTATTTAATTTAATTCCATGTTTTATGGCGAGGTTCAGGTCTCTTCAACATAACCGCGACTTGAGAATTGAAGCTACGAGACGGAATTGAAGAGGAGAGATGATGGGTTACTGGCGACTTCGTGGTATCGACGTATCGGCAAAAACCATTAAAATATTACGTATTTTTTTTCAGACATTTAAGGTTCAAATAAATTACCATTCATTTATAAAACCAATTTTTTCACTCTTATGTCAGCAGAATAAAATGGCAAATTCTAGGGTGTGAACTGTTTTTTTTTTCTACCATTTTTGACTTGCTCTCCTCAGCTACAAGAAGTCCGATTTCTATAATCAAAAACTTCTATAGTATGGTCGATCAGTCCTGGCACCTGAAGTATGTTCAGAGGAAGGTTCACACACACCTCGCGTGTGATGCAAAGCCAAATTTGCAGCAAAAACATAGCGAAAGCCATTTGCCATTTTAATTCTGCGGGTGTTTCAGTTCATGTTTATTTGTTTATTGACATATAAACGGACTTTGTCCATTACAATATAAAAAATGTAAAAAACTAAAACTACGTCTAGACTTTCCTTACAACTAACAGCAGTGGACGCTAAATTAGAAAGAAAGAAAGAAAGAAATATTTAATGTAAGAAAAAGAGCAAAGAAAAAAAAAATCTTTGTATGACATCATGAGACTTTATATCATAATTAGTGAAATAAGACAAAACTACAGAGAATTTTTTATCAAATTATTGTATGTTAAGTAAACTTAAATAAAATTTTAATAATAATAATAATAATGCATCTTTTTTTAGACATGAGACTTTCTAACACTTAACCTCATTAATTGTAATATACATTAAAGTTAATCCATTGTACATAATTTTGAAGTAAAAAAAGTACAAAACACAAAGAACGACAGAATTTTTGTGTTTCGTGTTTGGGAATCAAGGGAACTCGATTGGGAGAGGAATGGAAGTGTTCATGCCAACTAGATAGAATTTGAAAAATGGAATAGAGAAAGAGTGGAGTTTTATTCTGAATTATTTTATGAAGGAAGGGGAGAGAACGGAATTGACGTGTGTATTTCATCCTCATCCGTCCAGTTTTCTTTTAGTTCTCAGTCAAATGGTCGTATCGTTTGAAACGAGATTCCGATGAGACTTTAATTTAATTTTTCCACTTTTTTGAATAATAACTCCTCGTTTATAGCTTCGTTGAGGGGTAGTGTGTATATTATTTCCTTGTATGAGATGGCACCCATTCGTTTTATCAACGCAATATTCATCAAGGAGCCTTCTGCACAATAGAGGTGTCAAGTGATTATTACCGGAGCATATTAATGTGATCCTCGTGACACTAATAACCGAATAAATAAGGCGAAAGGTTACGCACCAGACTCCGGAGTCATGAATTCTGATGAAAAGTTCCCCTTCCTCTTCGCTTTATGAGCGCGCGTCAGAACAACCGTAGCGCAGGAAGCGCCAAGGCGGAACACCAAGGTACTACTGCGAACAGCACCGCTAGCGCCCCTGCAGGCGACGGAGACAAACAGCGTCGTTCGTCATCTCTTTGTATAGGCCACCAACGTGCGCCAGCCCCTCCTCCCCATCCAGCACGCACACCGGGGCGTTACTTCTGTCCGCCCCCCTCCAACCACCCGCTCACTGCTACTTCCCCCTTGCGACGTCACACCTCAGCCACGTGTTGAGGTCGTGCAGCGGAATAAGGAATATTTTATTGGATACAAGTCAAGCCACCGATATTTAAAAAAATCGGGATCCACGTGGTCATAAGCAGTTTGTAACTGCTTTTTTTGACAATACAGTTTATTAATAGAATTGTAAGGTCTAGAAAGTCTAACAAACAATGGGTGCAAAAGCGACAAACAAAATTAATCAAGTTGAAATTCAATTATACATACACATTAAGAAACACAAAACTCTATTACATCCCGATTTATGTACCGTCTTTAACCCACAAGTCTTTAACCCATAGAAATATTATATCTACTGGAACGCTGACTCTGTGATGCGAATCCGAGGTGGTTACCAGGCACAGTTCCCCTACCACAGTCGCGGGCTAGGCCGGCTGAACCTCCGTATAACTCAATGCAGACGTTGAAGTTCTTTCATTTATACCTCAGTGGAGTTATTCCAGTGCGACAAGGGATTATTAAAGTTATTACAACAATTAATCAGAATCCATGTATTTAAGTGTTAAAACCCTTTGCATAATATAGTATTATAAAAGATGTTCATCTATTATGAGTACGTGGCTTAATTTAGATTAATCCTACGATATCTTAAAAAAAGTAATATAAATAGAATTCATTAATATATTTACATGTATTTACAAGAAGTATTTGACAATAGAACTGATAAATACAACGATAAAACCAACCTTGAGTACAACAATCTGAATCTACATATTTTGAAATAAAACTATCTTGTTAAGCTTCTGGCGCATACCAAGTTTCGATTTATTTAACAAGAACGTTTTTTCCTTAAATGAGCATAACAAACTGTTTTATAAAATAATGATCCCATGAACTTAATCAATCTACTTTCATAACTTTCGTCTAAAAACTCACAATATGACTTGTGTTCTTTGAATAGTGTACCTTTGAAATGCATGCATACCTTTAAAAACATTTAGTGCTGTTAAAATTCCTCTAATCTCTATTACTTAAAAACAACATATACAAAAACTTTACTAATTTAAAAACAACTTCTTCAACATTAACTAGTTTTCCCTTGGAGACAAACGATGTGAATTTCTTATAACTATCCTTAATATCTAGGTGGTCATGTAAAACATAAATACAATCTTCGCTTTTCATTAACTCCTTTATTCATCGAACAATAAAACCACAATTGTAATATAGAATGTTGTCCGTGTAATAAGATGCTTCTGATCACTTATTACGTTGTCTGTTAAATTCTAGTAATTGTTCATCTGAAAGTGTGTCTTCATTTTCTCTTAAACTGCCAGATGCTGATGGTGTTTGGAAGCTTAGAATGAAATTTTGATGGTTTTCGTCGAAGTCAAACCAATTGCTACCTGGTGCCTTAACTCTATTTCTGTGCATATCTGAACCGATTAACTAATATCTTTCAGATACATGTTACTTTTTTTTCCTGGCACATGCGGATGATGGAATTTTCTTAGAAAGTTGTGTGGCTCGGTACCTCTGTTGACATTCCAGGAACCGGAAAATTCACATCTAACTCCGTTGATGTTTGTTTTATTTGCTCCAGATTAGTTTGAATCGAACTACTTTACTAGACGGTATATTTCTATGAACTAAGCGCGTCCTGAAAAAGAAATCATCCTCTGTGAATGAGAAAAGGAAACGTTAAGTTTCGTGCTACAAGTAGCGATTCACACAATACAGGTGCAAAAAATGTGATTGTCATTTATGTCCGCAGCATCCACGTATTATATGTGCAACGTGTGTATTAAGCTGTCCTTCGCAACATTAAGTTGATTAAAGAGCGTGTAAATGAAATATAAATAAAG
>NNCF01129170.1:441411-479526 GCA_002313205.1 Laupala kohalensis
GGGGGGTGGCTCGAGTTCACCCGCTGATCCCCGTATTACTCAGCGTTCCAGTAGATAGTATGGTCCTACCACGTGAATTTGTTGGCGTTGACAGGGTATATTGTAGAGAACAGATGGTTGGTTTGCGAATAAATATATATATTAATTGTCCAATTACTATCTGTTAGCGTCTGTAATGAAGTATTTTGAGATAATAAAATTATTAATATTTCGAATAAATAAGGAAATCTCCCTTTCTACTTATCTCCAACTCGACGCTAGCCAACATCTCCAGTTCGATTTTTTAAATTAAAAATAAAATGGTTTGTGAGGAGGGAGATGAGGATAATTTCAGAAATGCTTTTCCGATTTCGTAAGAATTTTTCCGAGGAAATTACCTCAGTCATTTAAAGCGCCGGTGGTTGCGGGTTGCTGTAAAACCAGATGCAATTTTTTTGTTTTTGTTTTTAGCATAACTAAAAACTTGGATCACATGTCAAACGGGGAAGGAACTAGAAATAATTTCGTTAAAGTACTCGAAGTGTGCGAAGATAGAGTTGTAAGATACTGAATTTGGATAATTATTATCTAAGAACAAATTAAAGCTGTCAAAACAGGCAATCATGTTATTTTAGTAATTTATCAGAAATTTGTTTTGAAAAATTATAAAAAAAATAAGTGCACTTTCTTATAACTGTAAAATTCTTATATGCTCTCTCTATTGAAGATATATTGAGCTGTTCAGTAAAAACAATGTATTAAAATGCTTTTCACCGTTATAAACACGACAAAAAGACTTTTCCAACGAGAAAAATTTTGAGGAAATATTATTTTCTTTTCATGATAACTGTCAAAACTTGCATAGTTTCTTCGTTTTGATATCTTGCGTAGCAGTAGTAACATCCGTGACTAGTTACTAATGAGATCTCTGTGACGATCTACGTGACTTAACTTGCCAGAGTTCCTACGTGTTCTATCAAGTATTGTAGTCCCTTTGTCTCAATCCTGCTACCTGCTCCGATGCTTTTCTAAATCCGCGCCATTCTCACGACCAAAATAATCCTCGCCAGGTGTCTGTCTAACGCCTCGAGCGCATTCTGGCGCTGCGCCTCCGAGATAGGACCCACGCGTCCAACTAAGTCGTCGTAAGCCCAGCGCATAAATCGTGGCTGCCGACGCCGGCCCCTCGGCCCTTGCGTGCTAGTCCTTGTTGCGCTGTTTCTCTGACTGTCAAGGGGCACGAGGTGCGGCTGAAGGAGGAGTCGATTGCCCTTCGACATGTGCCTGGATTGGAATAAACGAGCTGACAGGCATCTCTGCAGCGCCCTGGAGGGTTAGCGAGATTCTGACACGAATAGAGATCAAATCCTTACGTGTCCTTCTCCATTTCATATGCAAAAGACCTTGATTCATCTGGATCAGAAGTGTAATCAAAACATATTTCTTATAAATAATAATAATTATTATTAGTAATTTATTGTCGCAGAAACACTTACAATCTGCGTATGACCGCAAAAAAAAAAAAACAACAACTAATTTATTCTCAAAGCAAGAAAGGAACCACCCCATCAATTCCAATCAAGGGTCCAAAGGCAGACTCGGATTCTAAATTAATCAATTTAATCACCCTTGATGTAGCCTCGTTTATTCTGTAAGATTAAAAAAAAAACATGTTTAAAAATAATTACGCATAAACAATTCGAAGGAAAAGTAAATTACGGTATTTACTTACTTCACATATTATTGTTTAAACATTGAAATTTATTTAAAAAAATTACCAAAAATAGGAGTCACCCATATTTCTTGTGTAGAGGCTCACCACCTACGCGCTATTCTTTCAATGCTCAGTTTTTTGTAAATATCATTTCTAAATTTCATTTAGATTAAATATGTAAGTCCTCTCCAGAGTACTTTGTATTATTGAACACTAGCAGATTCCCCGGAAGTTTTTCTAAACCAATCTTGTTTTATATTGAAAAAATAAACTATCAATTTTGTATGGTTAAAATAATTTTACTCATTGGTTTAAAAAAAAATACGAACAGCATCCTAATTTCAAAAATTCATAATACAAATTTAGTACAAAACATGATTGTGAACACTATTTTGAGTTTCACCTCCAGCAATAAGAATAAAAAAGTCCTTGGATGAAACCATCCATGAGCAAGCAACATTATGTAGTCCGTGAGAGCTGGTCCAACTCTGACAAAGCATCAGAGGTGTTTTCTATTCCTCACTCGCCGGGAGCCACGCCCCTCGAATGTTCTCTTCCTAAGGGAAGACGCAACGGCGGCGGGGCGGCTGCGCCATTTCACTATATAGTTTGTAAAATCTAGACTGTTCGACCGCATTTTACAAAAGACTTCTTTTATCTTTGTTATGTGCACAAAACAAAGAACACAATATGTTTGATTAATTTTTTACCTCTTACATTACTCTCTTGATTTCACGCTATTTTTAATTCTGAACTTTTTTTTCTCTAATTTAGATTAACTTTTGAAGATAGACATATGCTGTCACGGAGGTTTTTGTGGAACTATTTTTTGGCGAACAATATTACCGCTCATCCCCCAGGGGACTTACATCTAGTAAGTACGTGTTTGGCGAACACGGGACCCCGAGCTGAGTCTGGTATTACTTCCACTTACTTGTGCCATGCTCCTTCCTTTCTCTTTCCTGATCTCCCTTGGTCACCTCTTGTTCTTTTCGATCCCGACGCCATTAGGGCTAGGGTATCTTTCATTTTCCTCATTCCTCTTCTTTTTTTAAAATGTTTTTAGTAAAGTCATGAGATATGTTGGGATTTGAGTTTTGAGTTGTAATTCAGGAGGGTTTTTAGTGGGTATGGCTGAATCATTCGGCGAGTCCCACACGCGGGGAGAGTCATGTTGACTCTCCTTAGTGCGTAACTGCATTTTCCCTTCCTGTACAAGTTTTAAGGGCTCTAATGACCTCGATGTTGGCGAGCCCTAAAGCCCCACTAACCGTTTAGGTAGCATAAGCGAATATACTTCTACGAAGACGGTTTTTTCCCCACCATCTTCGTCTTCTCTTATCGTCAAATTTTCTATTACACCAGTTTTTGACAATAAATGTCGATGCAATCGGGAAAAATGTTATATTTGCTTAAGCTGCCTAAACGGTTAGAGATAGGAGACGACTATAAATGGCGATATTGTTTGCCTCAAATAGTGCTACTGAAAATGTCCGCGACGGCGCATATCCATCTACGAAAATTTATCTAAATTATAGATAAAACGTTTTTAAAATAAGAAGTGTTTGAAATACTTCAATTTAAGAGAGTAATACAAGAAGAAAACATCGATCATCATCAAATTTAATGGATTATTTGTTACGTGCATTTAACAAAGATAAATCGTAAAATTTCGACGAGTAGTTTAGATTTTACAAGAATTTAAATGAAATGATGCAACCGCGTCATGACTCTGAAGCGAACATTCCACCGACGCTGTTCCCGCGAGATGGTGTACTGTAAATAGTCAAGTTTTGTATTACATTTGTATTATAATAAATTTGACAAATGCTGTACATATTTTAAAAAACCAGTAAGTAAAACTATTTTCATGTTCCAGTGTAGAAAGATTTTCGTGAGTAAAAGAAGATTAGTCTGAGGGAAAACGGCAGATATTCAGCTAGTTATTTACATTCCGCAGTTAAAAGCAACCTCCCGCACCAGTGCTTCTACAATGTAAAATAAGTTATTGACTTTAATAAAAGTTAAATCCGTCTTGTACTTTATCACGCTGTAGTACTTTAAAAATAACTTTTAACAATTTCGAAAAATATTTTCTTGCATGATTATGTTGTATCTTATGACTCATATTAATTTAGTTGTATATGTACTTTGGCACGGTTATGTACATTAATTCTCTAGCCCCATCCTGACCCGGGTTTTTCTCCGGTTTTCCTTTGGATAGAGGCGGATTTCTTATACAGGTTCTCTAGGCTTTTGTGTAGGGGCGTGTTTATTGAAACAAGAAATTGTGAATTTAGTGTAATAAATTCACAATTTCTTGTTTCAATATTTTAATAGTTTTTTAAAATTTCAATTCTTATAATTTATAAACACTATACTCAGAATAATCTATAGTTCGATAATAATTCGTACATGTAAATTTTTTTTTTTGGTTAAATGTTTTTGAATCCTCCTCTGCCTAAGGGTCCTTGATCGAAATTGATGGGATGGTCCCTTGCTTGCTTCCGGAGAGTAAATTAGTTTATTGTCCTCCACGTGGTCATACGCAGTTTGTACTGCTTTTTTTTGCAATAAATTTATTTATTTATATTTACCTGTATTTTATGTTCATAAAACTATAGAATGAAAAGTTTTATAATCCATGGTTCAATAAAAAAATCATTTTACCGGATTAAATCAGCTCTCTTCAAGCATCGAGAAAATGTCTTACAATAAGACAACATATGACTCTATTATAATAATAAGAATTTAAACATTTATTTAATTTTTATTACTTTCCCTTTTACCTCAAATCTAAATTACCCACCAACATCCATGATCAAAATTCATAGTAGTTATTTTGTTTATTTCATGATGTTTTTGAAAGTTAAAATCGATATAAGCAATAATTTGTAGACGTTTTAGAGTTAATTATCTGTTGGAATAACTGAATAAAAGAACTGAAAGCAGTATATTTTAGTTTCGTTGTCGTCCATCCGTGTGCGTGATTGCTGCCCATGTCGCTTCATCGACTGGCCGTGTCCCGAGTGAAGGGCCAAGTGTCAAAGGGCTCATCCGCTGTCTGTCCTGAGCCTCGCAGCGGAGGGATTGCGCTCCGCCCTCAAGCAGAAGAGACCCAACAGATTTCCACGGATTCCGCAGACGACTCTGCGTCTCTGTTTACTGCCATTGAAAAAAAAAACATCACTCCGATTTGCTTCACCGAAGAGAAGAATACTCTGATAATGGCTGTCTCGAGCAAAATATCCCTCATTGAATTTTTCAATTCTTTATTTATATTACATTGTTAAATGTACCTACATTAGTATCGTCTTTAATCGCATAAAAAACTACACAAAAGATAAATATTCAAGCACAGAGAATTTGAGTATTTATTTGTTTCAATTTACGTATACTCAGTTTTTAAAAAAATCGATATATTTTAAATGAATTGCAATGGTGTTTCGTTAACATTGAATCATGCACGTTCTAAGCACCTTACAATTGTTTCAGGTAATTCAGAGTCAGGTATTTTTAAAAGAGAAAACAAACATTTTTGAATTTAAATTTTTTTATACTTTTAGAGAACTATTCGTTCCCCCAGGTAGCACCCCGCTGGCGGGAGGGGTGTCTCCCGACAGTTTGGGAACCACATTATGAAAATTTACTCGAAAAAGTACATCGAAATGTGGTTTACACTGTTGTAAGTTGTGACTCGGGGCTGTTGATCTGACGTACTAACAAGAATGAGTAATAGATTTTATAGCTACAAATACATTGTTTATAACTCATGTCGTGTTTTCTATAATCTTTTACACGATCTCACGTCTATTAATAGACAAATATCTCGTGACATATAGACTTTAAAAGAGCTTAATCAAAATGGTGAAAGAGATGTGTTAAATAAAAACAAAGTATGCTGCTAAATATTATTGAAGTCTTGTAACAGTTCCTTATAAAAATATGTCTTGCAACTATCTTGTGTCTTGTGTCAATTCCGTTGTTACGTCATCAAGACTCAAGAGTCGAAACGTTACGTTGAAAAATATATTGATAAAAACATAAAGGATTTGCCTATGAGTGCGTGTTGATAGTTTTTTTAATGTTATACAAATGTAGACGTAATTTACAAAATTTTAAATCTTCCATTGAAGGAGTGAAGTGCGCGGCTGTAACAATGACGTCACAATGGCCCTGTCGGCTCCCGACATTCGCCCTGTCGGTTCCCTGGCAACCGCTCCAGTTTTGCTCAGTCCCTTATCATAATGTAAGCCGCGTGTGTAAAGCCCCTCGATCCGTTCCGTGTAAAGCCCCACGAGGCGATCGCCCCCTCCGGGATACGAACCCGTCACCATCGTCACTCAGCGCTCGAGGTACACGTAGCAGCGATTCACCATAATGCGGCGAACGTCCAAGGAGGATAAGAAACTCGAGAAGGAGAAGAAGAGGGAGGAGAAAAAGGAGGAGAAAGAGAAGAAAAAGAAGGGGAAGAGAAGAAGTAGTGCTTTGTCTGAAGGAGAGGAGGACCTCGAGAAAGTGAAAAAGGCTGAAGGGAATGCACCCAGAGAAGGACCGACGGGCGAGGGGCCGCCGCCCGAGAAGGGCAAATCGCGTGCCTCCGCGTTCGGTAAGTTCACTCTTCTTACAAGTAGCGTTCTGGCTCTTCACCAAGTCATCCCGGGTTCAATTCCCGGTGGGGTCAGACTGTCCAACATGAATGTCTCAGTTCATAGAGCTACTGTGACTCCCGAAAAGCGAACCCTCCTTTCTCTATCCACCTCCTGCTGGTATCAATAACTCTAATTATTACTAACCGCTCCTACTAACTCCTCCACGTGGGCCAAGTTGTTGGTAAACCCAGGTAACCGACCCACCTACTAACAACAGCCCCACCACCCACCTCCTACCTCCAATCGCTCCATGTAGATACGCTTCAATAGCACTTAGCTACATTTCCTCCCATTTACAAATACTACAATGGAATAGAAAAAAATGTCCTTATAAGCTCCGTTTTCCTTGACTTCGGTTATCGTGAGTTCGCTTTTTAATCAATTTTTTCCGCGGAAATTTTTTCTGTTTCCGTCAGTTGTTTTGGATTTCGTCTCTGCGTCTACTTGACCTCGCCACTAATTTTGGAAAAACAGTACTTAAAACTATTTGTGATATTTTAATCAAATCATGGAGATTGCGACGAACCGGGACCTCCTACTATGGCCGAAGGTGTCCTGTCCACTGCTCTGCCTGTGGTCCCTTATCCACCTCTTACAGCTCCTAGACTGGATTGGAATCACGTGACTCAGATCGTCCACATTGATGCTGGGTGCTATTTTTAACCGAAATGAATCGACTCTCTGTTTACCCAAGGAAAAATCGTTCTTTGTTCTTTCTATTTGAATATTAATATGGCCGCTGGGGTCAGAACCTTTATGTATCTGTGGCCTTGAGGGGTCCTTATCTCCGGTTACGGTTTTGCGGGAATATAAATTACTACTCAATAGCAGATCACTCAATAAGCTACCTCCCGAATTTCATGATTATTTCCGTAAAATATAAATCCATTATTAGAAAAGTGGTCTTTGCAGGTAAAGTAATGGAAAATGACAGATAAATAATACAATCGAACAACCGGACTAAAACCATGTGCAATATATTATGAAAAATTACACATCCCCTTCAGAAAATCGCCAAGAAAACATTTCCCTACTAGACGATGAGAAAATTGTATCAAATCCAAAGGACATCGCAAATTTGTTTAATTCTTATTTCTCAAAAATAGGTAAAATATCGAAATTGGTAACTCAAAACCAATGTCCACCAAATACATCCAAACACGTACCGCATTCTAGGTTCACTTTCGAGACTAACTCCAGTGAAGTTATGAGTGTCATTAGTTCTTTAAAAAATAAGTATTCAGCAGGGATAGATGATATACCTGAATTTATAGTAAAATCTTCCTCTCACGTTATATTATATCCACTCACTCATATTTTCAATAGCTCCTTGTCAGAAGATGTGTTTCCTGACGTGTTTAAAAAAGCTAAAGTGAAACCATTACATAAGAAAGGAAATAAACGTGATGCTGGAAACTGTCGCCCCATATCAATGTTGCCAACTTTCTCAAAAATCCTGGAAAAAACTCTTCTATAAAAGACTTTTAGACTTCTTAGTGCATAATAATATTCTCTCAAACGATCAGCACGATTTCAAGAAATCTCTTTGAACTAACAGCGCCATATTTTCTTTTCTAAATGATGTAACCAATTCTCTTGACCGTGGAGATAATCCACAAGGCATTTTTCTTGATTTTTCGAAACCATTCGATATAATCCATCACGAAATTTTTCTCTCAAAACGCCCTATCCTCTTTTTATTGTACGTAAATGATATGTCATCCACAACGTCCAATTGCAAAATGGTTTCCTTTGGCTATGATACAAATCAACTATCTGAATGCGCGAGAGGTTCTATCTAACCTCTCGTCCTTGGTTTCATTCAAATTGTCTCATCGTTAATACTGATAAAACAGTATCCATCTCATTTCACACTATACTAAAGAAATCTTTTCCTCCTTCCTCCCTTTAGCGAAACGAAACTCAAATAAAATCAGTCAAGATAACATTTTTAGGGCTTCATATTCAGGACAACCTCAAATAGAATTACCATATTGATTATCTGAATTTCAAACTAATCAAATTGTGCTATGCATTCCGAATTTTAACCAACATTATGATGAGTCAATACGTTTCTCGCTGCGTGTATTTCGCAAATGTATGTTCTCATTTACGGTACGGCATTATCTTCATAATCTACTCAAAGCATCCAAACGTTTAGAATTCAAAAGAGAATTGTTCGGATTATATGTAAATTTCACCCCCGAAACTCATGTAAACCTTTATTTAGAGAATTAAATATTCTCCCTCTCCCTTGCATATACATTTACGAAGTAGTCGTGTTTGTTTA
Source organism: Laupala kohalensis (assembly GCA_002313205.1). Classification (NCBI taxonomy): domain Eukaryota; kingdom Metazoa; phylum Arthropoda; class Insecta; order Orthoptera; family Trigonidiidae; genus Laupala; species Laupala kohalensis. The sequence continues at coordinate 450,047 of NNCF01129170.1, forward strand.
GACAAAACCATTATAGTCCCATCCCTGCTTTAGAAGAAATAGTCTAGTTCACGAACACAGCACTCGTAATAAGGCTAATATCCATCGTCCTGGCGTGTCAACTACTCTCTCTCAAAGAGGCCCTTATCATTTAGGAATAATTTTGTATAATTCCCTTCCCCAAAATCTAAAAGATATAAATAAATTGAATCTCTTTAAATCCGCAGTTAAACGCTTTTTTATGTGTTATTGTTTCTATAATGTGAAAGAATTTACAGATTTTAATAAGAGAAGTTAACGAGTCTTTCAGTTTCATAATAAATATTGTTATCCACATGACTTCGGATGATGTAAGTGATGTTAATATCTCTTATGCTTTATCACGGCATTGTTACTGTACTCTACATACTGATTAAATTCCTTTTTCATGCACGTTGATTTTCCTACCTTCCTATCTACCTACGGAACGCAATCTTGGCACGTTGTGTAAATTATCTCTATAGTCCCATCCCGGTCCGGGTTTTTCTCCGGTTTTCCTCCGGTTTTCCTCCGGGTAGTGGCGGATTTTCCTTGGGCGGAAATGTAATTAATACCTTTGTTTTTTTAATCTCTAATTTTTACTGCACTAATATCTACAATTTATTACGAATAATAAATGGATAACAGTAGGTATTTATTAAATAATTTCTTTTGTAAATATTCGATCCGCCGCTGCCCTTGGGCCCTTGATCGGAATTGATGGGATGGTCCCTTGCTTGTTTTTGGGGAGGAACTTAGTTTATTGCCCCCCCACGTGGTCATCCACAGTATGCAACTGCTATTTTTTACAATAACGTTTACGTTTTTATATTTTACTCGTGTATAATTGAAATATATTTATTTCCAAAGAAGCAGTTGAAAACTTCGTATGACCACGTGGGGGGCAATAAACTAATATACTCTCCGGAAGCGAGCGAGGGACTTTCCCTTCAATTCCGATCAAGATTCGTAAACAAGGATTCCTTGATTTCTACGCTTCAAGGCAAAATCATGATTTGCGTCCCCCTAAAATTATATCGATAGTTTTTCGGCTTCTTATAATGTCTACAGAATATTAACGAATATTATTTTCGTTGTTTTAAAAAAACGAACATTTTAATAATACAGTTATTTAACAAACTACACTACTCTTATTTATGGAGAAGATAACAAGTCGAGTGCGAAAAATATACCTTTTGCTGAATGTAAATTGCTATTATAATGTTTCGTATCTATAACTCTATCCCATAAAAACTGTAAAATAAACTATTCACGTAAAATGCCATTTAAATATTGTTATTTAATAAAATATTCCAACCCAATGTATTTTAAACGGATTTAATGGGTAAGAAAGTTAATTAAATTTGGAAATGTCTGCGTTTATTTTTAACCGCGCTCTCAGTGTGAACTGCGCGAACTGAAGCTGTATTTCTCGTGACGTGACAGGAGAGAAGCCAGAAGGAGGGATGAATGATTAAATAAAGCAAGGAGAGCATAAACATACTCAGGTATTGGTTGAATCATCATCATAATCATTAGTGAACATTACATCAATACGTAACTGTCGCAGAATTTTTTTTTTTTGCGTGAGCGGACAAAGTAAATTATAGAAATGGCATACCGTCGGCGATTTCCTATCATCTCATATTTTATCTGTTTCTTTTCCGAGATAACAGCATTTTAAAATTACATCAATAAGATAAGCTACTTGACGTATTTTATATTACTTTATTATACTTAATACTAATTTATTTGTAAAGGATGCAAATTATTAGGGATCTAATAACAGCTCTGACCATGCCGGTATAAAGAATATTCGCTGGATTATTGTATGCGAGTCACGTAATTTATCCATTGTGCACCGTCATGTAATAGGATATTTTTAAATAGGGGATGGGGTAAAGTAGTTTCTGCTATATTATGCAGATAGAAATGTCTCACTAAATGAAAATAAATGTTCATATTAACGTACAGAATGATTAACATTCAATTTCTCGTGAGATTAAATCTTTTTTAAAACTAGTTTCGCTGGTAAATTGTATATTGTGGTTGTTCGCAGGCCGCGGCTACTATTGGATAAGCTATGTAGAGTTATTGACTTAATAGCATCGAAACTTTTGTAAGGTTTTCACAACAACAACAAATTATTATATTAAGAGGTGAGTGATGAAACATGCATGTCGGGTCTAAAATTTTCAGCGAATGACACGTTCCTTGACGATACTGAGGGGTATCCGCGCGTGTCAGAGAACCAGTTGCTAGGGATGGGGTGGCAGTTACGAATAGTACTTGGTTGTACACAATGGATAATGACGTAACTCGCCTACACTTCCTACGAAAATTAATTTTTACTTACGAGTTGTGTCTGTGGTATCATTTGCCTGGAATCAATAATAATAATAATAATAATACCTGACCTAATACGCACAACATCCAAAACACCATAGCTGAGAAGAAACGGAAATATGCTGATTTGAGTGATGAAATTCAAAAGATGAGGAAGCTTAGTAAGGTATATGTTGTACCAATTGTGTTGTCGACAACTGGTGTGATCCCTAAAGCCCTACATGAGAGTCTCAAGATCCTCGGTATAAGGAGAGAAGTGTATATTCTTCTCCAGAAGGCAGCTATTTTGAATACGACACGAATAGTGCGTAAATTCTTTAGCCAAGAGTAAATAAGAGTGCTTGATTTGTATCCGTACCTTATATATACTAGCAGAAGCTGAGATGTATTAATGAAATAAATGATGATAATAATAATTTTTATTTTCATCATCACATTTACAAAAGAAGATACAGTTTAAATTTCTAGGAATATTGACCAATATCCAGTAGTAGATCAGTTACACGAATAAAATATAATTGTATGGCAACAAAAAATAATGAGTCCTTTTCACCAGTAAATTTCTTTGCAGTCACCATGCCGCTATCTGTGGCGTCTGCGTGGAAATTTACTTCAATCTATTAGGCTAATTAACAAAACCATAATTTCTTGAATAATACACCGATAAATAGAAACTACGAGACACATTTAAATTAATTAATTTATTTAGGAATAACTAAATATAACTTTACTTTTAGACTGAAATAAACAAACAAAATCTTATTTCTATACAACTGAGGTGTATAAATAGAATAGATATAAACGTGCTTACATTCACTGATGCAATAATGAGATGACACTTCAAGTCAAATTAATTTATAATTAGTGTTCATGATAGCACAATTCAAGAAGTCAAGCTACATCGTTTTGATTTAAATATATCCAGCAGAGTCTTTTCTTGATATAATTTTTAAATCCTGTTATCTCGGAAAGGGAATGAGAAAGTAACAGGATATCACCAACAAACCTTTTAATGCTCTAACCTACTTTATTTCATTTGTGTGCGTGATTTTCTCCGTCCGATTATGCAGCAAAGAAACGAAAACTGTAGGGGATTACATTTGCGGATTAATATAGATGATTGATTTTAAAACTTAGTAATCAAAATCTATATTTGGAAGCTAGAATTGCAGTATTTCTTCTGCAACCGTGGAGAAGAGCGATCCTGGAGGCCAGGCACGGAAATAAAGCGGGGTTGGAGTCCCCGGCCGGGAAGCGACCTTGACTTAGTTAGGGGTAGCCGTCGCTCTCTCTCTCAGTGCTTGGGACAATTCCTCCGCTGGAGAGGTGAAAAAAACTGAAGAATTGAAAGTTAAAATATTAGCAAAATCTTCGTAATTGTTCGGTAGTTCATTACGAAACTATCAAGAACTCTCCCTCACGTGGAAAGGATTTGTATCTTGTTAAAGTGCTATTGTTTCTATAATGTGAAAGAATTTACAGATGTTAATAAAATAAGTTAATGAGAGTTTCAATTTCCTAATAAATATTGTTTTCCACATGACTTCGGATGATGTAAGTGATGTTAATTTCTCTTGTACTTTATCACGCCATTGTTAGAGTACTCTAGACATTGATTAAATTCATTTTTCATGCATGTTGATTTTGCTCTCTTTGTTTATTAATAGTTCATTTCTAACTGTACGCAACCTTGGCACGGGGTTGTGTACATTATCTCTGCAGCAGTATCCTGGCCCGGGTTTTCCTCCGGTTTTCCTCTGGGTACTGGTGGATTTTCCTAGGGCGGGAATGTCATTAATACTAGTTTTCTTAATCTCGAATTTTTATTGCACTAATATCTACAATTTATTTTTAATAATAAATGGATAACAGTACGCATTCATTAAATAATTTCTTTTGTAAATATTAAATCCACCACTGCCTATGGGTCCTAGATCGGAATTGATTGAATGGTCTCTTGCTTGTATCCGGAGAGTAAATTAGTTGAAAATTGTATGGGAAAAGTAGCAAGTTAACCACAAGAATTGCTATAACTACAAGTTCTTGTCATAAGCGTAAGAACTTGATAAGAAAGGAACATATATAAACTAAATGGGGATAAGAAGATAAATTTGTTTCATTTTTGTTTAATCAAGGTGACAATACCTGTATTTCTGATCTATGAATGCATGGTTGTAAAAGAATAAGATTACACCGCAAAATAATAGAGTATTGTTTTAACAGAGAAATAGTATTATAACTTATTATTTATATATATATATATATATATATATATATATATATATATATATATATATATATATATANTCATATGGTCGTTGAATTAAATGGTATTGAGATTTTTATTAAACCTGAGATACATCTTCATTCAATAAGATCGAACCCAAATGTTTTTAATTTGCTGTAGTGTTTCCTCGGAATAATGTTTAAACTGTTATAACCCGTTCAATTGGAACATAATACAAATCTAAATATTGTGAGAAATACAAATAAAAATGTTTCTAGATACGCTGCGGTTTCGTCATTCATAAATATAAACGCCATCAAAAATTATATTTATGACTTTCACTTCAAGTTCATTTTGATGATTAGTTAACGTTAACAAGCATTTTAATGTCAATTATATGTCACTCCATTACTTCTCTGTACAAGTTTTTACTTACCATAAATATTGTTTCAAAGTTGTCCCTGACTCGTGTGCTCGATCGGAAACCGATATTCACTATTCCCAAAAATGAAGAAAGTTTGCTCCGGAGTTCTCGAACTTTCCATGGAGTCATACATTTTAAAAGTTCTGCCCAGTCAGGTGCAATCCAAACTAAAATATTGTGTTTTTAATAAAATTGCTATTATTTCTCGTTGTCTTTCTTTGTTCATCATTGCAGTACTTTGACGTGAAACAAAAAATTAATATTGTTAAAGGATATTTGTTTTATTGAAAAATTTGTATGAGTTCTTTCTTGTGTACTCCAGAAGAAAAACTTGCTTCCCATTCCTTAAAGAATAGAAATTAGAGATATTGTTATTGTTCTAATACTTTAATTAGTATAAAGAAGGTTTTTTGAGGTAAGGTCGATCTTTTTTATCAGTGAATCACAATTTTACATAGCCGACGTTTCAACCAAATGTATTGCCTTCATCAGGGTTACAAAAGAATAATTAGATTTAATTGATATAATTAGTATTGACATATTATTGGTATTAATTGATATAATTGACTTTAATGGGTGTTTTGCGTATTGTTTCATAGGTATTCGTTTCAGCAGCTTATAATAATTCTTTCTCAATTTGACCAAATCAGTGACACCCTATTTTCATTACGGTGTTCCCAACGTTACGTAAAGATGTCATGTCAAATTAATTGTTGTTATATACCAATATATCTATACTTTGATTCAATGGATTCAAATCCAAATTTGAAATTCGTAAGCTAGGAGCGTTACAGTTCCAGTTTTTGAGGTTACCTTCGCTTATCGGGTTGTATTCACCTTCCTGACATATTTTGTTCATCTAACAACATTTTAGTTAACATTTTTTTTTTTTTGTGGCATAAGATGCATTTTTTTAAAATGTTCATCCCACTTAAAATGGTTTTTTTTTGGAAGATGTAATGTAGTAAAACGAGAATATAATGTATTGTTATACTATTTATTTATTTGTTATTGTTCTATTCTTGGATTTGGAATTAAATCGAGCGTCGTACAACGGGAAACATCGACTTCCTCAATTCTGCGATAGTTAAATATCGAGAAACAATACGGTTTACTTGTGAGGTTATGTGACTTTAATGTACTGAAAATATACGATTAAAAGTTTAGTGTGGATTTTGTTTTTACATTATTTATTATTCAGACATTTTCTTTGTGTATTTGTATCTTAGAGTAAAAGCATAGAATCGTAATCCAACGTTTAGGGATAATGAAGATTAATAGAGGAGTCGCATTGTTCACATGTAACATGTGTTCACCGTGTGACCATGATGGATGAAACGATGACAAGGAGATAATAAGTTTTTTTTCCTTCATGGTTCACCTCCTTTCTTTTGCTCTCATCAACCTGATATGAATAGGGTGGTGATGTATGAAGGGGATGATAGATTCATGCAATAAAAGCTATAGGGGGCGAAACAACGTCGCGGACATTCACGCCTGAATTGGAGTACATGTCTCTTTTCACATTTCGCCATTGTTATAATATTGATGCAAGGGGGAAAGTGTATCGTAAATTTGTATTTTTTCATAATTATAATAATAATGCATTATTGCCCAAAAAGTGGAATAAACGCTCTCGGCGGCTTGGAGGGCAATCACGTAATTGATGTATTGTCCAAGGCGAAGTTCAAATGTGACCAATTTACTGAATGGAAAACCAAAGAAAAACTCAGACCGGAATCGGACTATACATTCTCTACCGTGCGAATTTTGGGTGTAGATACGAACTGTTACATTTTTTAATGATAGGCATGTATTAAAAATATATTGTAATTTTTAATATATTGCGATAAGGGATATTTAACTCAGTGAGATGACTAATGCTATTGCTTAGGCATTTCATCAAATTGATGCAAACCATAGAAGCGTATTTTATTATTTTTATAAAATAATTATTCAGGTCTGCATTATACTATTTAGGTAAGAAGAAAACTTGAAAGGGGTGTCGTACTTCGGTGGGGACTTCATCTCCATCTTCATGTCCACTATAAAGACCCGTTTCCACGAGAATAATGTCGACATAACTTGCATGAGTTCATGTCTACTCCGTGTACACGGGTCTGAGAGTCTCTCGGACAGTTTCTGAATTTGCCGGAGCATCTCTCAGAGAGCGTTGGAGCAAGACCGTGTAAACACGAGATCGCTTCTCTCTGGACATACAAGATTGATTTCGAACCGACGTGAAAGTTTTAGCGACATTTTGGTTGCACGGTTCTTTGTACCGCTCCTGTGGGCTGTTTGTCGAAGTTAAGAACGCGACGTATGTTAGGTTTTTTTTAAAGAACATAGTATTTACTGTAGTACGTAGTTATTAGTATGTATTATGATTCATGTAAACACTTTTATGTTACATTATACTTGTATAAAATAAAAAATTCACGTTGATTATAAGCGTAGATGTGTAGTATTTTAAAAATTAAATGTACACCTTTCATCTCATGTACTTAACAAATACGTTATGTCAAATTAATGAAATCAAGTTCACGAAAATGGTACTGAAGTCACGTAATGTATGTTTCGGAGTATTTTTGTCGTGTCAGTTCAGTTCTTTTGTCTATACTCGGATATGAGGAGTTATTTTTTAAAAATCGAATTAGTAGAAATATTCTTCGATGAGTATGATAAACTATGACTATATATCCTTTGTTGAATTTTTTTTATAAATGTTATCTCTTATTTATTTGGACATAATTGTTACTTCAAATGAACTTTTTTATTTGTCAATTAATAATAATATATCTCTATAATATAATAATTTTCTCCGATAGCAGTGATGTAGGCGTCATGTAAAACAAAATGAACGCAAGGTTTTCAATTAATAGTTTAAAAAGTATGTAAAAGCAGTGCGTGTGTACCAGAAGGCGGAACATCCTATTTACAAAAATGAAAATATAAAAATAAACGTTCCTACGAGAATATTCGAACCTGCGGACTCGGCAAAGAACTCCATAGTACTCGGAGCAGACATTTGCGCCACGCAGTTAATGTATGGCGCCAACTAGCGATGCGTAGGGCATATTGTGTTTTAGAACAAATTTCGAAGCCAGAAAGTAACTTTCTCATGCACAGGATTTATTCTGACATCAGAACAACTTTATTGCAAGAATATTGCAAGAAACTTAACTCCAAAAAAACTTGAGAAAAAATTCGAGATACACAATATTCAGAATCGTGGCTCGCTTATAAACATAGGATAACGTTGTTCTCCGTGGAAGACCCATTCACTCATCCACACGTTCCTCTCCTTGTCGTTATCTAAATCAATAAAACTACATCTCATCTGATCACACAGCTTCACCAAAAAAAAAAAATGCAAATGCATTCCCATCTNCCCAACTCCAATTCTTATCAACTCTTCGCCATTTTCTATTCCAAAAGCGCCAACTCTGGCGACACTTGCTAGTGTAAACACGTTCGTCATATTTCCAGCAAGTGATGTCGCCCGTGCTTTGTGAGAGCAAATTGCGACTCGTGTAGACACCTTAGCAAATTCTCTCGACATCAATGTCGCGAACCTTATTGCTCGTGCAAACGGGGATTAACGATCAATTGATAATTTCAAGAACAACGCTTACGTGTCTTGCTTACAAAGAACATTTGATACAGATTTTTCTTCTGAGAACAAGAGTTAATCTCCCTGATATTATCCATTGTAACAGTTATTCATATCCGCATTAGTACTATGATCTGTGAATTTTATGGAAATCCTTAGATAATAAACCGGAGTACTTACAAATATTTCCCTCTGTTAAAAAAAAAAAGTTATTGGATCTTCAAAATATTAGCACAAATATGCTTCTCAACCTTTCAATAAATAATGACATTTCATATGCATATAATCTTTTTTTCGTTCGAGCTCTAATACAAGTATCTACTTAAGAGACCGACTGTGGCACTGTGATCTTCAGAGACACCGCGGGAAATCTCACCCGCAAAAAAACGGAGAACTGTGTTCTTGGAATAGCAAATCCGTCACATAAAGAAAGCTGTTTACTCCTTGTTCCTTTTTCGCGGAATTGAGGGAAGTAGCAAGGGCATCGTATTTACTTAGTAACGCCCTCAAGGGATGCCACCGCCGTAGCGTCGTGATCCCCGATCGACCTCCTCCCGGAATTCCCAGTGGCATGCATCCGCCAAGCGTCCAACCTTTGAGAAAGAATGGGCCGCCTCAGGCCTGCCAACATATGAATGGCTTATTTGTGAAACACCAGAATATCAGAAGGAGACCACGGTATATAAATATAAAAAAAATCTTAGTTCTTGGTTTTAAGAGGAAACTTTTAGAAATGTCGCGATATATACGAAATGGAATACTCTAACTTCAAAAGAATAACATGTGATTTTATTAGCTGTTTTTCATTAACAATTTTCTTCCATTCTTGCGGAGGTATAACAATACACATTGTTCACTTGGCGAACGTTTGAAGAAACACTATGACTGCGGACATACTCCCAACGACGTTAGCGTAATAATCGTAGCTTGACTTACGAATCGTTGAAGGGCGCAAGGTTGAAACTTGAAGTGAGGTTAGGAGCGAGCTAGAACTGATTCTTCGGTGACTGAGAACCTTCCGAGGTGAAGATTTATGTTATACTGAATTTAACTTGCGGCTTCATTTATTATTACACCTCGGTTTGTTGATCGTGGCAACGGTCAATAATATCCAAAAATGACATCCGATTAAAACAAATCTTCTAGATCATAGTAAACATCGCGTTGCTAACCGTGTCTTAGTATTAGTGACAAATGAACTGCAAGTATTTATAGCGCACGCGCTATGAGAAATTAATATTGTAACTGAGGCCGGCTGCTACGCATTTGCCACAAAAATATATCGTTTTATCGCGTCATTGTTAACAATTCCCAGAAATGAGGTATTATTAAAAAAATAGTTTTCTGAAGAGGTATAGGATTATGACTTTATTTTATCTGTTAACTATTTTTTTATTTAAAAAAAAAATGTTAAATATTTTTTTATTTAAAAAAAATACAAATTGAATTGAGTTGGAAGGAAATTCATGTACTGCCATTTATGAATTATGGTTCCAAGATACTATTGTTGCTCGACCAGTGTAATAAGACGGCACCGTAAAAAAAAACCTTTTGTCCCGAAACATCCGAAGAACAAACTCAAAACACTTCTCATTTTATCTTTCTAATGTTCAACCTAACCTCATCTTTTTCACATCATCCTGAAGTTGTGACAGGTTACTACACTAACATAAAAATGACAATCTCAAACTCCCATTCTCGTTTAGGTCTGAATATCTCTCCGAGCACATTATCTCCCGTGGCTTCAAGTCGCCGCCGCATCCAGCGTTAGTGTCGCACTTTTTTCTTCGGCGGCCGACCACCGCTGAGAGCCGCATGAATATTCACTCTGTGACGCGCTAAAGAGTTCTCTTTGAAGCGCAAGAAACACCAGAGCGCTCTGGTGGCGAGTGAGGAAAAGTAGAGCGGCGCTTAATTTAGGGAGCGAGACAAACTTCGGTTTATTAACGACGTGGGAGGAATTCTTTTAGCGGGGGTTCTCGAGAATTAACAATTAGGATAACTCGCTTTCTGTGAAGGATTTTAAAATATGTTAAGTGTAACCAAAATACAATTTTTCTCAGAGTTTTTGTATTAATGTGACGTACTGATTCATTAGTTTGTGTGCTCTGGGAAAGAAGTACGATTACGTACATTAAGGTAGTATTGGTGTAGATAGAATTAAATAACTAAAATATCTGAAATCAGAATAAATAAACAGAGTAACATGTACTTATTGTGATTTCAACTTGAAAAACAACATAACCTCACTCCCACCATTTAATGGAAATAATTGCAATTATAATTGATGGTGAAATACATTGCGTCTTATGGATGAAACACTTATTTACAACATAAGACCAACTTTTAAACCACGAAAGTGATGGAGGTTTACTTTCATTTGTAGTAAATTTTACGTATTAATTTTTGCATCACTGGTATCTATAAGTCACCGGACATCTGCGAAAGATATTTCACTTTTTCCTTTGAGGTGTATTTGCATAAATCGCGAAACCGTTGCGCTCGGCCGCCATGTTTGTTCATCCTCGACCGCCATGTTGTTACACGAATCTCGTGTGCATTTCAAACGAGTCAAGCGATTTCCTGAATATTGTTTGAACTGTATTATGAACTGATAGATATCATGTTGTTCATCATGTTTTTCATCATTATTATTATTCACATTGTTGTGTTTTATGATATTTACAATAACACTAAAGAAAACAATTATACGTCTCAGTGATTTGACTAACATGGAGTGCAATTCCCACCTTAAATTTGAAAAAGAAAACTTCGTTTAGTATTTTATAATGTAACGAACTCAACGAGGGACCTTTCGTCCAATTGCCAGAGTCTGGATGAGTGAATCGTTCTCCAAGTCAGCAAAAGACTTAAATTTTTGCGTCCTCGGAAGAAAGGAAATAACTCTATTAAGGAAATTAAGCGCAGGTAATAAATGATGACAAAGGTGAAGATTCTTACGACACAGACCCTGAGATAAAAATCCGTATTTCCTGGCTCAGATACATCTCTTTAAAAAAAAAGCGAGTGTCCCATTGCCACAAGAAGAATGTAATACAATCAGTATAATACAACTAATTAAAAAAATATTCCTTCTGTTCATTGTAGTGCACTTAATCCTATAAGAATAAATCTGAGTATTATTCGTCAATTCATTGCATATGAGTAGTAAATATTTTTGTCGTATTTGTCACGGAATATTATATCAGTAGCACTATATTACTTAAAACTTTCTATAATTATATAAAAATGAGATTGTTATCTGACAATATTTGCATTGCATTATCATACTGGAGCAGTATTTAACTTAATGATACTGTACAGCAAGAATTAAGTGAAAAATTCTAGTTCCGCACGCGGTACGTGGGAAGAGGTCTACTTTCTTTTATTGTTTCAACACTGAACCCATTTTCATCCAACGTTCATATTTTCGCAGAATAACAAGTATATAATCTATTTTATGTATTAATGTGAATATTTTGAGATTTTAAATACGCATTTTAAGAAATTAAAAATCAAAATTTTTGATTTCGAACGTTAATTTCATTCCTCTTTGACTCTGTCATGTAGCATGTCATTGTAAAGATTGTTAAATAAGCTTTTTGAAATAACATCTGGTTCAGCTCTCTCTCTATCTCAATTAGGAGAGTTTCTAGACCAATTCACATATTTTGTGTTGAGCCGTTTTCGGGAGTTTAAATTTTACCTTCCAAACAGGTTGAAATATTACAACAATACTTGGTACTTTTCTTAATCTATATAATGGCTACCTCCCTTTAAAATTTTATCCAAATATGAGATGGTGATTTTTAGATCCTTGTACGGAGAATCGTTATTAGAAGAGGGAGCTGTAAATCGGTTACATTCCCTTTCTTGTCTCATTACCTTATATTCTACTCGAACAATTTGGATGAAATTTGGAGGTTTTAATATTTATTTGACGCAAAATACATTAATACAAGTGTGCTCTTATGAAGATTTTGCATTAACACCATAAGAGTACCAGTCAACACGCCGAGGAGTCCAGAGTTTAGATAAAGAAACCTAATAATCTTATTATTGAACGTGGACATAGAAGTGTATCAAACAGAGACTATTGTTGTCATTGGGACAGTTTAAGAGCTCACTATCGATTGGGTAAAATGAAACTGTGCCTTGAGAACCTTGTTACAAATACGTGTGTTCGGTGACGAGAGGACAATCAGCAGAGGTAGTAAAATTTCCCGGTCTTTCTCTCCCTGTCATCTTTATCCGTGGGGCAAATTGAAGTGTTACGTGTATTCAAGTTATCCTCTCACACTGGAAGAGCTACAGAAGGTCATTGAAAACGGTATTTTGCTGCCATCCCTCCAGCAGAGCTGCTACGCGTGTCTCTCAGTTCGATAAATCGAAGTGAACGGCGGCCATTTTCTGTGATGGACAGTTCTCCTGCTCATTAATAAGGTTCAATTCCGAGTCAGTCTTATAAATATTTTCTAGACCCGTTTTAATTAGTCCACTATGTAAATTCTGAACGGTGTTTCTTGATTCATCGAGTGGGAAAAGCATCTCCTCGAAATTTATCAGAATTCAAATTCATCTTTTGTATTTTCAATCATAGTATGAAAGAAATGTGTGATAAGAGTCACGGGGGTTCGCGAGGTTGAAAAATCTGCACACGAGATTACCCTTATGACGTGCACATTAGATTTGAAATATTTGCGTAGAAAAATATAATTTATCTACTCTAAAAGTTTTCCCCGCCTCAAAATGTACTGCTTCTGGCAACATCTGGTAAATCCGCACGTGCTGTTATTGCGCTTTACATTAATTTTGTTTATATCATAAAATTTGTCTTTCAAATTTTAAACAAACCCGTTCTCCTTACACTTATTTTACAAAAGTTAATTGTAATTGTTTTTGAGTCACTCATTGTGACCGGGTTTGAACTGTGGGATGAATCTGGTGCTCATTTGCCAGTAAAGTAAACAAACTTGAGAATCCGCCTGGTCATTGGGATACTAGGAAAACGCTTCCAGTTAACTATATTACGCCCAGCGTGTATCAGTTATAAATAATCGAAGAAATTGAAGTACTTACGTATAATTATAATTAGATCACGGTGTTGTATTTGGTTTTTACATTAATGAGGGACTAAGTTATAGTCAACCGAAAAATTTTGATTTGCCAAAACCGGCTTCGAGACAGCTTATGCTGTCATCTCCAGTGGCCTTCTCTGCCCTGGTCAGTGAATGGAATGGCGAGGATTTGGTCGCCCTGAGAGAGGCGAGGGGGGGTTTTGGCAAATAAATATTTTTCGGTTGACTATAACGTAGTCTCTCATACTTACGAATAAACTAGTCTTCACAATAGTCCATTCTTATAGTATTCTTTTAGCATTACTTGAGATATTAATTTCTAATCCCATATTGAAGGAGATTTATCTAACTGCTGTAATAAATTACGACAATTTTGTATAGAGTTGGTGTTTATTAAAATGTCTATTTTCCTTTTGATATTTCCAAATATTAATCATATGCAGGATACAAAAAATTGAATGTCATGTAATGTTCCTCTTTCTTATTATTTATCCATCAAAGTACAAATTTGAACACACTGTTGATAATTGACAAGTTTCTGCATCAATTAACACAGCCATTAAAACGAATGATATCTTAAAGAGTTATTGGTGCTGTAGACTCGTGCAACGTTTGCAGTAACAGCTTTATGGCTTTACGGCACGATCTGTATTCAGAAGGGACTCCTAAAGCCAGTCGTGAGTTATTTTAGGAAACCTACTTTACTTTTCTCGTTTCACGAGTGGCCATATTCTCCGTGCATTTGACTCTCACCTTTTAAAGTTGATAACTATTTTCAGTTTTGAGTAACGTGTACAAATAATTTTAAATTTTACTTACATTCAAATCAAAATCGACATGTTCGAAAACCCTTTTTCCGAACGCTTTGTAATATTTCCAATGTAATATTTGTAAATGGGAAATGTAGCTAAGTCCTATTGAAGCTTATCTACATGGAGCGATAGGAGGTAGGAGTTGGGTGGTAGGGGCTACTGTTAGTAGGTGGGCCGGTTACCTGGGTTTACCAACAACTTTACCCACGTGGAAGGGTTAGTTGGAGTAGTTAGTATTAGTTAGACATTCTATTAGTATTATAACTCGTAGCTAACTTTTCATCTTATCTAGGAACTTTTGCTGAAATTTTTGAATCCGCCTCTGCCTTAGGGCCCTTGATTGGAATTGATGGGATGGTCCCTTGCTTGCTTCCGGAGAGTAAATTAGTTTATTGTCCTCCACGTGGTCATACGCAGTTTCTACTGCTTTTTGACAATAAATTTATTGTATTATTATTATTATTATTATTATTATTATTATTGATACTAGGGGTAGTAGGATGTGGATAAAAGAAGAAATGTTCGCTTTTCCATTGTAACAGTTATATGAACTGTGACTTTGAAAAGTTACAAATATTTTCTGGCTCTCTGGGAACTGACTTAGTGACGAAAAAGGATTGGATCATGGGTATCGACAGTTAACACAATCCCGAGTCAAATCGGTCGGAGTGTGATGCTAGCCACATCTTATTTTTCTCGGACCGAAGCCAAGGAAAAATGAAGATCTCTGTGCGTCGTAAACCAAATGAACATACCAAATGGCTTATGTCACATGATGACACTCACTTGCTTCTTTTAAGCTTTGAAACGTTGCGTTGTACCATTCAATTTACGGCGGTCTAAATCAGTGGTAACCGGAGGAAAATGATGCATATTTCGCGCGTAGAAAATCGACAAAAGTGAAGTCAACAAAAATCGAGGTATTTGTGCATAAACTTCACGGGAGAAGTTCAAAGAAAATAGAAATCATCCGTCTTGTGTGACCTTGCCCTTACTCATTTGCGTTGCATCTTCATATTTTTAACAACAGGAATTAATAAAATACGTTTGACTCATGTATCCATGGTTTCTTAACGTGGAGAACAGCCACAAAAGACGTGAACTTGTACAAGATTATGTAATTTCTTTTCTTGGCATAATTATAGATCCATATAAATGACTTCTTTATGACATGTACCATACTTTTTCTGCTCGTTGTAATGTTAATTTTCTTTTTGTTTCAGGTAAGTGACCCATTCTTATTTACATTATGGAGGCTCCAGGGTGAGTACTAGGGATTTGAGTGGTTCCTTTAAATGCATGCAAGTATTACTATTAATTTGGGAGAAGCATTCCAACAATTACTCTATCACCCTCATCACGGAAAGCGTTTGGATAAACTTTGGGGATAAAAATATAGAACGGCTTTAATTGTTTGCATATTGCAGTTGTTAAATAGATATATCAAATTCTTTATTTCTTATAGGATTTTTTTTTCATTCGAAACAATCAATGATTCGTGGGAACGTATCTAATTAAATGTTGATGTGAAGAAGTAGCCTATTCATTTTATTCGATTATAAATGTTCTATTACTCACTAAGAATAGTTCTATGACGTATTTAATTGAACATTACATCAATTTATGCAGTAAACTTAGAAGTACTCGTAAACTAAGAGCATTCTAAATGTTTTATCCAATTCTAAAATTAAAGAAGGGAAGACTTTCTTCAGGAGCTTTTTTTTCTTTCTCGCGAGACAAATGACGACAAAAACAAGAACAAATCAGCGTTAGCGAACAAGTGACTGTCTGTCTCTCGAAACAAACGACGTCTCGCGATGCAAAAGATCTTAACGGTCACCCGGAATAGAAGCGTCGGCAAATGGCGAAGGACGGGAATTAACACAGTAATAACTTAAGGTTTATTGCCTCCTGAGCGCACAAATGGAAATCTATGACCTTAATTACGAGCCCCGCGAGGAGCAGTGAGTTG
The DNA here is from genome assembly GCA_002313205.1 of Laupala kohalensis. NCBI lineage: Eukaryota > Metazoa > Arthropoda > Insecta > Orthoptera > Trigonidiidae > Laupala > Laupala kohalensis. The sequence goes on from NNCF01129170.1 coordinate 466,516, forward strand.
TTTTTATAACCCGACTCATTTGGACCTTACAATTACTCGTCCCGGTTTGTCACGAATGGCCTTGGATGTCTCTTATCTCGACTCGCTGTATTCGAAACTATTGTAAACATGCTAACTTTAATACCAATAATGTAGCTCTAACTTTAATACCAATAACTATCTTTAATACCAATAATGTAGCTCTAACTTTACAGGGCAGTTTAAAAACCATTCCGGCAGGTACGTGTTTTTTTAATCGTTTAGAGGGAAGGCATATTTCATTGTTGATACTGGAGCCTTCGAAATGACGTATTTCATGAGAATGAGGCTGGAAGAAAGCCATTTAGTGTAACTCCATGTTGAATTCTGGCACCATAATGAAGACAACTCACTGGTTGAGTCGGTTGTTATCGAGAGTTTGGCCTACTCTTCACAAATTATGGAGCAGACAATGAGTCATTTTATGCTGAGCTTCTGTAAAGCGTCGATCAATTGTAGCGTCGCTGAGTGAGTAGTAGTCCAACTTATGACGCAGTTCGCTACACTGAGTAAGAAATAAGCAAAATTCTTCACAAAAGTTTAATCCTTATAATTAAAATTTTGTTTAAATTTATGTTGGTAAAATATTTCTGAGAGTTACGAGATACGAACGAATTGCTATGAAGAAGAGGGTGAAACGTTTTCTCAATTGAATTTTTTGTTATAATGGATTATTTACTTTCTACGTAAGTCACAAAATGATTATTAATAAATGTTTCTAAGTATACTGGGATCAATATCCGTAGTATAACCTACAACTTGTAACGTAGATTCAATTTCTCACTCAGATGTTTTGATAAAAAAATTTCAACACCGAGAATTGAAGTAATCACATTTATGATCCTGAGAAATAATAGTTTTCTGAACAGTGCCTTAAATTGTCTCCTTCCTGGTAAAATGTGAATAATAAGAAGTTTGAATAATTCCCTAAAAAATTACAGTAAATCGTGGTACAAGATAAAAAAAGGACCAAAAATCTCTCTAATATTGAACCCTTTATCTTTTAATTGCTCTCAAGTTTGGGGTTCATACCTTTTCTCGCTGACTGTAATACAATGATATCTATACCTCTAAGTCATGTAACTCTATCGAAAATTACGCAACATATCTGCCTAACACATATTGCCAACTTTCACGAATTTAAGTAAAATCCAAGTAAATATTAATAGTAATCACAAAAGTGACTATTTGCTGTAAAAAAAGAAATGGAAATTAATAACTCAACAAACGAAGACACGAAGTAAGTTGTTCCTCACATTCGATGCAGAAAAAAAAACAACAAAGGAGCGCCACAAGAGTAAGTTGGCGATAGATTCAGTTTTAAAGAAATTCGAATGCCCTACCAATATAACGAAACGTTCACTCATCGTTACTCTTATGGACGGTGTCAAAGTAAGAGCGTTGGCAACACTGCGTTTAAGCCCTGTACCAACATCAAATCAGTAAATAAATTAATAATTTATTGTAATGAGAGCAGTTACAAACTACCTGTGACCACGTTGAAGACAACTTTTAAAAAACATTGCGTTACCGTCCATGTGTCTTTATCTTAAGTTACATTTTCTGTGAGGAAAGTATGACTTGACTATAACAAGATCCAGAGGAAAACCCTGCGATGCCTGAGTAACCGTTTGAAAATATGCCAATTCTCGTCTTGATTGATCCTTTCGGTTAGGAAGCATACGGTTAAACCAGTCATCCATCGCGAATAATAAAGAAAATTTCAAATAAATAATAAATTAATAAATAAATTATGGAACGCACTCAAACAATGAGAATCGGACACTGGAATTAATTCACGGGAATGTCAATGAATGTTTTTTAGAAATGTTTTAATAACTTTTCGTGATTTGCAACTTTTGCAAAATTTTGATAAATTATTCAAGGACAATGTTTCGTTCAATCCTAGTATCTACTGTCCTTCTTTGCCGATCTCATATCCATGCGTCTAATATCTGTTTCTATCTCTCGCAAATGATCTTTTATGTCTCTTATACATTACATTCTATTACTCTACATCTCTAACTTTTCTACAAAATTTTTAATACACTTTCATTCGTTTGGAATAATTTTTGTGCCGTGAGCCAAACTTTTTACGTTTTTAAATTGAAATAGAACCTTTCTGAGCATTGACGTAAGTGTTAAAATGTAACCAATGAAAGATGCAATACATAATACAAGTAATCGATTACTGGTTTTATTAGTAGGTTAAAAGAGTACAGTGTAGAGAAGGTAGATAAATGAAACAACAAAGTATTTCGGATGAAATATAGTTTTATTTTTGGTTTAATTTAATTTAGTTGGAGTGGCTCCGATTGTCTGGTCTATGGGGACCAAATTCTTCATTTACAGAGTTCACTAAAAATTTCGGTTAAAGTTTTATAAAACATTGAGTAATACATGGAGAACGTGAGTAAATTTCAAATCTAGGACTTTTCCCATTCTAGATAACAGGTGCTTTTAACTTTCATGGACTATCTTTATACGCCGTGACGCTTCAACGCGTAGACAACTTCTGTAGAGAAGACGATAAAACAACTTGAGTCACGTCGCGTGATTAGAGCAATACAGTTCCACCGTGACGAGAAGATTAAACCCCTCTCTATCTATTTCGCCCGACTTTGATGCCCTTCGCCAACTGTCCTCGGCGCTTGCGAGGAAAACGACAGGCGCACTCCTCTACTTTCGGTCTCTTGTTGAGGTCTATTCAAAACTATTTTTGTTGTTGTGGAACAGTGTAACTACGACAATTCACATGCAATACACAGAATTTCCCAGAACTTCATAAATATTTGGAGAGATGATAGAGATCGTTAATAGGAACAAAAAATCATCAAGATAAACATTTCCGGAAATGTCTCCTGAATGGGGTAAAATGACACCAAGGCAGAGAAAGAACACGGGACCTTGAGCGCTTTATTAGCCCTATCCTTGCCCGGGTTTTGCTCCGTTTTCCCTCCGGGTCGGGGTGCATTTTCCATAGGCGGAAATGTAATTAATACTTTTGTGTTTATTTATCTCGAATTTTTACTGTTCATAATATATGCAATTCATTGTGGAATAATAAATAGATAACAGTACGTATTTATTAATTAATTTCTTTTATAATGATAATTTATTAATCTGCAAATGAGCAATGCCCGGTGGTAGATGGACAAGAAGACATAATAAGAGAATTCATAATACAATAATAAGAAATGAAATTAAAAAAAACTATAATCGGAATTAAATAATAAGAAAATCCAAATAAAAAAATTAAAAAATCCGTATTAAATAAGAAATTAAATAAAAAATAAATATAAATATTAAATCAGATCGGAATTGATGTGTTGGTCTCTTGCTGGTTTGTGGAGAGTAACTTAGTTTATTTCCCCCACCCCACGTGGTCATACGCAGTTTGCAACTGCTTTTTTTGACATTAGCATTTATTTTATTTTTATTTTATTGAGGGAACGGAGAAGGTGATATAGGTGTTCAGATTACAACAGCAAATTACAACAAGTGTTCAAAGTTTTGCCCATTAAGAGCTACGCAGCTCTGGCACCCACACGTCGAGTGCTGGGACGTTGTATATTAAAATTGTCATAAATGAAGATTAATGTTTAGACGTTCATGTTGTACGGTGTCGTTTAATGGATCTTTATGAAATTTGAGGAAATCATCTGAAACGATTTACACAGCAATTGTTGCTAATGAAATACAGTGTTCCTGTTGTACATCGATGGAAGAGGCATAATATATTGCATGTAATATAATGCCGTTTAGATCAGCAGTAATGTATTGCCATCATGAAGTGTTTATGCCATGTTGGAACGACTCAAAATACAATACAGAACTACATCGTATGTTCTAAAAAACTCATGTTCCTATTTAATTTACTTTTTATTATTTTAATAATTTGTTACATATTCGATGTACATTACGTTATTTTTAATAACTCGTTGGACCATGTATTGTCCAGGAATACAATAATTAATTTTTGTTACTTACCTTTGGTTGTTTAAAGACTGCGATTCCATCATTTTGTGTGAAATCCACATGTAAGGTTTAATAATTCACCTTTAACATTCACTTCTTGAACTTATGTGAACAAACAGGGACATGTGTGATCAAGATGCATTTGTGATTATTGATTATGGTTACGTTAACATTGCCAAATAACCTACAAATTTCTCATGGAGAAAATCTATGGCAGCTTTCACATACTTGTAAAGCCCATCTGTCTTTTTGGAGGTCAGCCCCACCCGTGGCTCAGGTAGTAGTGTTGTCGCTCATCACCAAGTCATCCCGGGTTCGTTTCCCGATGGGGCCAGAAAATTTGTAGCTTTTCACATTAATGCCCCAGTTCATATATAACTGTGACTACTGAAAAGCAAACCTTCCTTCCTCTGTCCACCTCCTCCTTGTATCAATAACTCCATTAATAACTACTTCGACTAACCCCTCCACGTGGGGGTCAAGTTGTTGGTAAACCCAGCTAAGCGGTTTGAGCACCTACTAACAATAGCCCCTACCACCCACCTCCTACCTCCTATCGCTCCATGTAGATAAGGCACTTAGCTACATTTTCCATTTACAGATACAACAATATATTGGAGGTTCTCAATTATTAGATATTAACAAATAATTTAAATTAATCAAATATTTCCCTGTTTTATTCCATGTTCTTTAATTGTTGCAACAAAATGGAGAAACACCTTCGAATAATTCTTATTGGTTGATTTTTGAAACGTAAATGCAAATTTTCAGTTAATTACTTACATTATGGTAATAAATATTTATTTAGCCTTAAGGAAGTTATTTTCCTCCCCAAAGCATAATAACTGTATTTTGAGACCATCCAACATGGCGGAAAGCGCTCATGTGTTATCTCATTTCTGTGACTTAATTCCTTCACTAGTCAACTCCATGACCTCCTACTCCATAGACGAATACCGCTACCGTCTCCAGAGATTGTAGAGTTTATGTCTCCATTCCACAGACTTTATGTTCCACTCCTTGCGTTATCTCTCCTGTGTGTACAAACGAAGCCATAATGAGCTGTCCAGAAATAGGCTTCTATTCTCAAGGCGTTCAATGATAATTCTCAAGAATGGTTTCAATTCTTCAATTGTACAAAGTGTATAATTGAAAAGCAAAACCGCTAATATATGATATTCCATTTTCAGAAATGGACTATTATCATGGTCAATTTTTAAGTAGTGACTTGAGCTGACCAGAATGTTTGCATTTCATTGAGTTTATCCTTACAGCAAAAGTTTTACCTCATTTTCTCATTGTTGTATTTGTAAATGGGAAATGTAGCTAAGTGCTATTGAAGCTTATCTATATGGAGAAATAAGAGGTAGGAGTTTGGTGGTAGGTTGTTGTTAGTAGGTGAGCCGGTTAGCTGGATTTATCAACGTGTATGTGTTAGTAGGAGTAGTTAGTAATAGTAAGAGTTAGTGATACTAGTAATAGTGGGAACTGGATAGGTGAAGGAGGGTTTGCTCAGCTATATGAACTTGGACATTCATGTGAAAAGCTACAAATTTTTCTGGTCCCATCGGGAATTGAACCCGGATTGAATCAGTAGCAAGGAAGCAAGCATGCCAACATGCTAGTCCTGAGTCACTAGAGGAGATTTACCTTCGCGACAGCTCCTAAAGCCGAGACCATTCCTTCTCCGCAATGCGTCGTAAACAAGCGTCGCAATGTGGTAATCCTCTTTTCTTAGCTTGAAAAGTCGTTGAGAAGTCGTATCGTCATAAACGTCGCCTCATAATTTCGAGGTTCCTCTCGAATCCATACTTGTGACTCGCGGACGCGATCTGCATAAGGCGACGCGTATAGCGGAGCTGTGATTCAGTGCGCTTGCTTGGATAACAGACCCTTTCGGGTGAACTATTGGAGTGCGCACTGGGGGCTTAATGAAGCCGCAGTTAGGGAGGGTTGTCTTGTCTAATGGCGAGCGACCGCCGCCGCCGCTGCCGCCGTCTCAGTCGCAGGAGTTGTTAATGTGTGCTCGGGCATACGATAGAGAGTGAAGGATCGTCTACTGGGTGCTGCAAAACTACACGTTATGAAGTATAAGAAAATATTGGCCTTTGCCGTACGAAATTTGAATGACAACAATTTAAAGTTACTTTCAATTTTTTGGAGAATTTTTCGCGGGATCAATATCTCAGACAATATATATTTAAATCTGTAGCATGAACGGTATTTGGGTAGCGCATAAGCGCTTTGTATTTCAATGACGGAAATATAATATTCAAGAAGCAGAAATATCTTTACATGAAATGATACGCTAAGTTTTGTTACAATCAAGAGTGAAACAAAACTAGTTTTTAAGCAAAGAATGTAATTAAATTTTTCCACAAAATTGTCAATGACAACAAAAATATCTTGCGTCTGTCCATCAGTGACCGAATTTGTAATCCAAAATACTTTTGAGTGGTTTGTATCATATACAAAATGTAGAATGTAGTACTAAATTAAAACTCTGTAAGTATTGGAAAAATAGAAATCAATGAACTGATCAGATGCCTCAAAACACCCCTGAGGGTTGTCCGAGAATCTGAGGATGATAGCAGTATAATCGGCAGGTTTAGTTGCTGGCATGGTTTAAGAATTTGAAGAGTGGGTAAAAGTTTTTGATGTTTATTTAGAAGGGAAAATAATGTCCTGTAGATAGAAAAGGATGGAATGAAATCCTATTGACAAAATTATTAACAACAGTAAGTATAATAATTAATAAAACCTCTAAAATTTCTGTTTTACAAAAAATAATAAAACCATTTTTGCAAGATCCTATCGTCTATGAATTTGGGACGGATCAAGACGTCAAAGATTCGGAATTTGTTTAATGGTTCTTTCGTGGCATGATGATTTAATATTTTTGAAGTTTCAAAAAGATATTATTTTTTCCAAACCGTAAAATCCGTTTTTTATTAGTATTCTAGACGTATTTGTTTCAACCAGTGATTTATTTAGCTGTATGGGCTTGAATCTTGCAGATGCATGATCAGTTTTGTTTCATGAGTAAATGACGTATTGGTATTTGCTGTTTCCGTACGATCTTCCGTGTCCTTCGCAGTCTCTAGCAGTCAGTTCGGCGCACGGGAAATAACCGAACCAGGTAATTTCTAGTGCAATAGCTATTTCGTGGGGGTTGTGTTCTAATTCGAGAAGCAATGTCGAGACCTACGACCGTTCATAGGGCAAGTCGTATCCCTAAGTCTTGGATGGGTGGAGAGGAGGAAGTTCAGGGGTGCGAGGTCGGGCGCACGTATTTCTCAGCCAATCAACGCGCAAGTTATCCTGCGTCATCTCGCAGCTTATCTCCTCGTCTTCTTCCAACCCGCCCCCCCCCCCCCCNCTGAAGCGAAAAGGAAGATTCCCGAGGGACGCTGCCGTTGGAGAAGGTATATGGCGTTGAGTTAATGGCAGAGAAACGGTAGATACTGGGGAGGAGATATATACTGCAGGGAACATATTCTGGACGCGAATAACCGCCCCGATAGAGTGGAGACCTTCCTTCTCGAGCTGCTTTTATGCTGCGGACGAGAAGAAAAATTCCGAACGTCATACATGTTTCATAAGCACGTTTCGAGTCAACGTTCACAGGATTTATTTTCAGACGTAAGTGTTCGCGAGAAAGTTATTTATGAGTGTGATAGTAATCAAGGTACAGAGTGTTAACACATATCCTGAGAGAATATATAAATTAAAGTTCGACGCGTTTATTGAAGCAACGTGCCAATCTCGGGAAGGTAACTTCTACCAAAGACTTTTTATTTAATTAATTTGTATTCACTCCATTTAACTCTCCTGTTGTTGTACATCCTTTTTCTTTGTCTTTTCCAACTCCAAATAAGTCTAGTTCTTCTCGCATAGTTCTGTGCTACGAAAGTATTTTGGAACATAGTATTCCAAGGTTTGGTAGTTCGAATTTATTTATTTTGTTGTCAGTAACTTTTACATTTCGAAAGCCTTTTCTTGAAAAACCCTAATTCGTTTCATTATTTTGCTTATTCTTATTGCTCCCAAACAATTTCCAGAGTGGAATGATTTTCTTTCGCTTTGGTGACCGGACAATATTATTATTATCTACAAAGACCTCCATGTTGAAAAATGTTTCTTACTCCTCCCACAGACAGAAACGTCGTATTATTTATTTCCTGTAATGACTGTTCAAACATGATGCTTCTGGAGTTCAAATCTCGGTAAGTCATTCATTCAATGTTCAGCAATTTCAAAACGACCTTTCACAGTTTATTTGCACCAAACATTTTGTAATGAATTAAAAGAAAACTTAGGAATTTTAATTTCAGTCTGTCCGCTAACCGGAAGTGCTATTTTATGTAAAGTATATTTCCAGATGCTATACAAGAATTTAGAAAAGCTCTGTCAGTTATTTAAAAATACTATTCCATAAGATTTTATCTATCTTTTTTGAAAACATTTTTTACATACTGGTAATTATCTGTTGGAATATCTGGTTATGACAAAACCAATTGTATTTTTCAAACTCGTAAGATTATGATAATAATAATAATAAATTTATTGTCAAAAACAGTACAAACTGCGAATGACCACGTGGAGGACAATAAACTAATTTACTTTCCGGAAGCAAGCAAGGGACCAGCCCATCAATTCCGATCAAGGGCCCTAAGGCAGAGGCGGATTCAAATTTTTTTTGCATAACTTCCTAGATACGATAAAAAGTTAGCTGCGAGTTATAATACTAATGGAATGTCAATATCTAAGTACGATTTCCGTGTTTGTGTGTGATAATGGCTGCTAACATCCTTTCCTTGCAATTGAGTAGCGATGAATGCGTTCAAGTAGTGGAGGATGAAGGTAACGTTCCTTTCATCCAAACGTTGGCAAAGTAACAAAATAATAAAAAAAAGGGACAAAAGATTTTTGTTTTGTGCAACAATATATCATATCTCTTAATTAAGAAGACACATTTTACGGATGATTTTTATATTTCTTCAAAATAGTATTTATTTTCTATTAACGAATACAACTCGTTTTACTTAGACACTATTTTGTATAAATCTTGTCCTTTGTTGATAATTGTTTTCTTTTTCCTGTCCTTCACGTCACGAATTCTCCTTTGCGAAGAGAACTTAATTTTCTCGCTAAACCCATTTCCTCTCTTATGTTCTCTTTCGTGTCGCGTGACTTGGATCTGTTCAATACGTCATATCCCCTAAGTTCTCCTCTTCCTCCTCCTCCCTCTTGCTTTCATTTCGCCTGTCGCCTCGGGCGGCGCGCGTACGTCCACCAAGCCTCTGCCTTGCCTGCCTTCCCTGGCTTTGCCGCCGCTCAGCATTATGGGTAACGACGCCCCACGGAGCAATTTGTTGGCAGCAGTGGGGGAGCGGGTTGGCAGCCATGGGGAGGAGGGCGACAGTGCTGCCGAGACGACGAAAATGGAAAGCTCGCGAAATAAAGAAGAAAGTGGTATCACGGGAACGCGAGAAGTGATGGAGACGATGACCGAGAGATCAAAGGGGGAAAAGAGTAGTAGGAAATAGAAAGCAGAAGGGAGGAAGAAGAGGATGGGTGTTTGGCAATGGATATAGCGGAGGTGGTTGTTGCGATGAGGGGTGGAAGGGATGGCTTAATTAACCCCTTTGTGACCCGGAGGGTGGGATAAATAGAAATAGTTGGTCGACTGGAGGAATGTGGATTGTTCTCGGTTGCTTCCTCCCTCTCTCGTCCCGCGCTCCAGGGGATTCCCCGCAAATCAACCGAGTCGTTTTCTTTGCACCGATGAAACGCATTGGATAATTTCCTATTTTTTTTCAAACAAGGGGAGTTTGTTCTTGTTAAGCGTTACGAATGCGAAGGAAGTTTCTTAATTAAAATGGTTAAAAGTTAAAAAAGTTTATGCCTCTTCCACCTTTCACTGGTGAATATCTGGTGGTAAACCAAGTTTCTCTCGAATGAAAATACATTTAATACCTATTTCATTAATAAGGTTACTTATCAATGTCACGACTGACCACACCGTTTACTCGTCATATTTTCGTTACCGAGATTGAAGAGTTATATCGGTTTCTCTCCTTAGACATTAAATAGAAAATACTTTTATCTTTCATTTTCCTTAAATTTTACACTCATGTATATTATCTACTCATTGGAAACCATGATAAACGGATATTTTTCTATTATAATAATAAATTTATTGTCAAAAATCAGTAGAGACTGCGTATGACCACGTGGAGGACAATAAACTAATTTACTCTCCGAAAGCAAGCAAGGGACATCCCATCAATTCCGATCAAGGGCCCTAAGGCAGAGGCGGATTCAAAAATTTCAGCAAAAGTTCCTAGATAAGATAAAAAGTTAGCTGCGAGTTATAATACATATATAATGTCAATATGTTTGTAATTTAACGCAAATATGTTTGTAAATTTACATGTACATGTTATTATCGAACTATAGAATATTCTGAGTATAGTGTTTAAAAATCATAAGAGTTAAAAAAACACTAAATTCACGATTTATTGTTACAATAAACACGCCCCTAGACAAAGCCTAGAGAACCTGTATAAGAAATCCGCCTCTACCCGAAGGAAAAACGGAGAAAAACCCGGGCCAGGATGGGTTAAAAAGGACTAAAACGATTCTTCTTGGAAGGGAGACCATGGGAAAACTCATTATCATTTCGAAAGCACCAGTAAACTAAAAATTTTATCAACATTATTATGGAAGAATTCGGTATAAATAATCATAAAAAAACAATTGTGCATACAATCATTTAATAACATCAAAATACGCTGTGGATTATTTGACAAAATGATTAAGATATTATCTATAATTTGACCGCTCATGTGTGATCCAAATCGTGAATTTACTGTTTTGATACAAAGCTGAATCATATAATAATTGTTTTAACGACTTAGCGCAGGATACGTAATGCACGATAAGTAAATTTTATCTAAGACATCTGATTGATCTCTTTCTGAAAATTAATCAAACAAGTCAGCGCTTTCTTGCTTAGCGTTATTTGCATTTGCTTATTGCATTTTGCTTGTAGTAATCACTGTTGATCATCGACGAGATTTACATCGAGTACACACACACGCCCACCGAAATAAAGAGAATGGACGGGTCGTAAGATAAATTAATAACTTTCGAGACATGTACGCCATACGACGAATTTTGTGGTTTTCATTCAGCGTGCAACGCCTGTAGATGCGTCCTACAGTGTGTTCAATGGTTACAACACTTGACGCACTCTTGACGTTCGAACCAACATTATCTCTCATCCCTCAGTCACGTGGCGCAACGCAACCTACCTGCTTCTACACTATTCGTCACGATACGATGCCACGTGACATCAAGCTGGATGACGCTGTAGTCCTAAGGAAAAGCACGTGACCGTCTACAGCGAATAGCATTATTTCTTTCCTGGGTGCCACAGTGAACCGACGGTTGAGAAATTTCTTGGGTATTTTTTTTTTCTACAGTGATAGGATAATTGTTTTCCGGGCTAAGGAGCCGCGGTCGTACTTGGATTTCTCCAGACGTTTCGCTTGCAGCTGCGGTAAGCATCGTCAGTTGGGACGTGGCTTACGAGGACGCAGTACAATTACTGTTTGATGGTCCCTCAATATTCTATAAACACGGGGGGAAAGGAAGGTTTCGTGCAAGCAAGTCAGAGTTTCCCGAGTAAACAACTATTTCCAGTAAAAATATCTAACGAGCTAGTCTTTCCTAAACGTGGCCAAAGTTCAGGATCTGACAGCGGAGGCGTCATGAGAATAATTGCTAGAGATTAGAAAAATGTCAACAATGCAAAAGTATGTCTTCGTATGCACTGTCAGATGCCATTAAACGACAACGATTATGACACTATTAGAAAATGCTTGATAAATTAACAATTTTTGACATTTTATTTTTAATCAATTTCTTTTATAAGATCTAAAGTCTAGACGATGTTCCTTTTAAAATGAGTTCAAGGACGACTTTGTAATATTACTCACAAGCTTCAAAATATTTTAATAAACAATTAATAAATTGAAAACATTCTTTGAAATTTGGAATACAGATGTTTGAGTTTTGGTAACCGCATATTCAATCGCTCATTTTATATACACTGTGGCGGAAAGAGTCTTTTTCGTGGTATAAATATAATAAAATGTTATAGATCTTATAAATTTGATATTTTAGGCGCCTCGGCTAGCTCGATCTCAGGGTTCCACAAAGTTTTAGGGCTCGCATTTTTTTAATGAAGGGAAAGACCATGCTGGGGTTCCACTACAGGAAAACGCTATTTGACAAATTAAATCCATTACTTTTAATTAACATCATTAAACCATACATTATGAAAACCCCCCAAAACACGCGTTATTACCAGACATACAGAATACAAAGATTCACTGACTCTACTTCTTGTTTCTTGAGACACATCTACATTCACCATTTACATTGCAAACCCAAAATAAACTGCACTCTTCTTTTACGACTAGCCCCTTTTTACAAATCATAAAGTTCAAAAGTTTTTGGGCCCTTATCAACAACCAATACCACACTGGTCCTCTTCTCGCCTATGCGCATTACGACGGATGTTGGATAATTCACAACCGTCGTAATAAATACCTGTCTCGACGAGTCATCAACTCTACGGTGGTAGATAGAGGGTGCGTTGACCTTGCCGTCGCGCGAACCCCGCGCCAGCTAGACCCGTGGCGACCTCCGGCGTCCTCAGGCGTCCTCAGCTCGACCCCCAGGCGTCTTGACGATCGCCAACTCCAAAAGTTCGTTCGATTTTATACCTTTCGCCTCACGAGCGATCTGGCTCGGCGCTCCCGACAAACTCAATGAGTTGCGATTGCCGCACTATCGTTTTTGAAAAAAAGATGAAGAGAACATAATTCTCACAGAAATCTGAGTGGGCCAAAATGCCGAGAATAATGCTCAGAAAGATAATCAGAATCTGCTCGTCGGAAAAATAATCAGAATCTGCTCGTCATAAACATCATCAGAATGTTC
>NNCF01129170.1:479679-496395 GCA_002313205.1 Laupala kohalensis
CAACGTTTTTCTCAAGACAAGTAGCAACTTGTGCGGCTCGCCGGCGCGTTTCTTTGACGCACTTAAATTTTATGACGTGGGTGGCTCGCCCACCCACACCCTTGTTTTGCCTGCGATTTCTATTATGCGAACCTTTCGCGAACAAGACCCAGCTTGTCTTGGGTCGGTCGCTGCGCCCTTGCAAGATGTGGCTAACTTCCTTTGTCGGTGACTGGGGGTGCGAAAGCTCTCACGCCCTCGCTCGGTCGCTCGTTCATCGTATTTTAATCTTAATTTCGAATATAATCGTGAAATTTATCAAATCTCACAATACAATTTTTTTTTCAGAAATTAACTAGATTTGTAACATTGGATATTGTTTTCAGAATATTTGTACCTGTATGATTATTTGACTTACGCGTATTCCATGTTTGATAATATATTGCTTCGTATCTACAGTGTAAATGTGAAATGTTCCTGAAATAACTATATTTAGTTCTTTTTTGTTAAAACAATTTACTTTTGAGTATTTACATCAATATCCTGGAAAAGCTACTGTTGCGTTAGAACAGCGCTCAAACATTCGCCCGGGAAAAAAATTATATTTAATTAACAATGGAGTCAGCCAGAATAACGAGAACTGGAAAGAAAACAATTTCCAGGAAAAGTGTAGTTCGCCGTGCGCGACAATGAAGGGACGTGGACAACAATGGGAACTATGTGGTGTCGTGTGCATCGATTGAGTAGATAGAGGTGCTTCACCGGCCTCGGGAGCAGACGCTCAGGCGAGATTTTCAAACGGAGAGGTTGTGACACCGAAACGATATATTGACTCCGGCGAGCGAAGATACGTTGCGGGTCGCAACGAGCTGAGTCAACGTGTAATGTTTCAGAGCCGTCAGCTCTGGGAGTTTGAATGGGGGTGTTTCAGACATACTTTTCGCGCTGTATATTTCTGTAAATATTATGTACTGTATTGTACATAATATTCACTTTATCTTTCAGAGTTTCTGTTGGCAAACTCAGTAGTGGCAGTATTCCGAAAGTAATTAGTTGTGTAGCAGTAAATTAGTTGTCGCTACCATTACCGCAAGTGACGTTGGGCGGAATTCAAGTTTTCATTGAGTAATTATCTCGGACGTGCTCACTGTGCTATTAACTGGTGATGGTATCCCGGACGTCACACTACGACCAAAAATCTATGAGGTAACCAGCTAAAAATTGATAAATTTTCAGAAATATTTCATTATATTTTGTCCGGGCCAGAAAATTGTAGTAAATACGACGGAAGTTTTCAATATTCAAAGAATTTTATATTATACGCCGTGATTTGTGTCCACGCTCTATATAGAACTCACCAGTGAAATCTAGCGTGGTAAGCGACAAGCACAAAAAAGCAGCTTCCGATATTGGAATCCCATGATTCAGACTTTCGTGACAGTTTGAATCTCTCGCCATCATTTTACGCGAAGCGAAATCCCCATTTTCGCGCGATCACATTGGCAGCGCTTGATTTGACGACGACTCCAGTGTTGAAAACCTTCCAGCGAAGCATTCATCCTTTCGAAACTGCGAGTTGCCCATCATGTGCGACTTTGAAAGAAATTCGGTATTTTAATGTGAGCTTGGTTTATTTTAAAATACGAAAATCTACAAGCTATGTAATATTTAAAAAAAAGAACATTTAAAAAAATTAAACGTTTATGTAAATTATCATGAAATCAATTATTCCTTCCAAACTATCCAAGGAAACTATTGTAATTGGTCGGAAAAATAATTCTGAGATCTCTTCTGATCTTTACGAATAGTCTCCAGAAGAGTATAATTTTCAAATTTCCGCGATGATATTCAATGTCCAATGTGAATGCGTGTATGTAAGAAAGTTGTTTCCCCAATAACGTAGGAACAAATAGAAGCTTCGAAGGAAACTTGTCGATGAATGCGTTGAGAAAAGAAAGCTATTTCTGGACAGCACTCTCCGACTTCATTCTATGCTCCCGTTTTTTGGTTTCCATATATTTATAATTTGGAAAATTTATAATAATAATTTGCGTGGATATTGCTTAACGACATGTTGTATACCAAAACTTGTCTCTCGTTTAGTCGTTCATTGAATTTAGCCAATGATGGAATTATAAACTGTTGGGCAAGGAAACTAATAATTATTGCACAGTTTATTCGAATTGACAGATAACTAGGAAACTAACGAACTTTTGAGGATAAGTATTTTTTAACACATGCAGCTGTTATATTTTTTTAGGGCATGGTTAATTTTAATATGTTTACTTTTCTTTTGTATAAATGATGAAATAACTTACCGCATCATTCGGGAATCGTTCTACATAATTCCCTGCCCAAGAATATAAAAGACATTATGGAATTGAATATCTTCAAATCCGCGGTTAAAAACTACCTCCTGCACCAGTGCTTCTACACTGTAAAAGAATTTATTGATTTTAATAAAAGTTAAATCCGTCTTGTACTTTATCACGCCATTGCTGTAGCACTTTTTAAATAACTTATAACAATTTCAAAAACTATTTTCTTGCATGATTGTGTTGCCGTATGGCTCATATTAATTTAGTTTTATGTGTACTCAACTTTGGCACGGTTGTGTACATTAATTCTGTAGCCCCATCCTGGCCCGGGTTTTTCTCCGTTTTTCCTTCGGGTAGAGGCGGATTTCTTATACAGGTTCTCTAGGCTTTGTCTAGGGGCGTGTTTATTGTAATAATAAATCGTGAATTTAGTGTTATTTCTATTCTTATGATTTTTAAACACTATACTCAGAATAATCTATAGTTCGATAATAACTTGTACATGTAAATTTACAAACATATTTGCGTTAAATTACAAACATATTAACATTATATATGTATTATAACTCGCAGCTAACTTTTTATCTTATCTAGGAACTTTTGCTGAATTTTTTTGAATCCGCCTCTGCCTTAGGGCCCTTGATCGGAATTGATGGGATGGTCTCTTGCTTGCTTCCGGATAGTAAATTAGTTTATTGTCCTCCACGTGGTCATACGCAGTTTGTACTGTTTTTTGACAATAAATTTATTATTATTATTATTTTTCTCAGTGCCACATGCTGTTTAGTTCTATTATCTTTTTTTGTTGAAAAGTTGAGTGTGGCATTCCCCATATTTTTTTATATTTTGATGATTTTACGTACAATATTTATTGTTGATTTATATTTATCTTTTATTTTATTTACTCACCCAACTCGTCGAGACTTCCACCTCCAGACTTGTTCTCCTCACTATGTTCACTGGAGGGTTTCACCACCAGACGCTTTGTGAATCAACTTCAGAGTCAAGTGGGGTACCTCCCCATTTTGACAACAATGTGTCGTTGTTTTTCGTAGCTCGATAATTTTTTGATGAGAAAAACTTTGGTGATTTTCTTTTTTAAAATTTTTCATGTTGTGATAAATATCATTGTAATAGTGTCCGTCTTTGTATTATGGGTTGCCTAGTCTGGTGCTGAAAATATGCTGTGACCTCGTTCACATCACGATGGAAAACGAATTTCACGCGACGCACAGCTGGAGCCAAAGTTCGTCAACGTGTTCGATCAATGCCCAGAGATTGCAATACACCGGATAGCGACTGCGGAAAGGTCCGCCATTTTGTTCTGCTCGTTCACTCCAACTGAACGTCATCAATTGTTTGGTGATGTGATTGGAAAACACAAGTACCCATTATTATTGCAACAACCATAAGTACACTCGCCACCAGTGACAGAGATTAATGGACGGCTGTCAGTCTAAAACAATTGGAAGGATGTGTGCGTTTTGTCAATTCCATCCCTGCGTTCTATTATAACTCGTGACTGGTTTTGCGTCAAAATGGGAGAGATGAAAAATGTAACTAAGGTTTATGCAGAGTCCATTGAACGTGCTATGGATGGACACCACTAGTGCTGCAAACACAAGGGCGCTCCGTAAAACGTGAAAGGTTTGTCATTAATAAATGATTTTATTAATAATTAAATGTTACCGCTTTACTTGTGTACTAACGCACCGCCCTTGTTTTCAAGGGGAGATTTTATGTTACTGTTTGTTATTTAATTTAAGCAAATACTGCGGTACGTACTTAACAAAAACCGAGATTACATAGTTTGTTCGTGAAATAAACAAAATCCCAATTAACTCTTGTCGAATCGTAACTTAGAAACGTTATATCTTTGTGATTCTTTACAATATCAAAGCAAAATCCTCTCAACACTTCAAGTTCCCATTTTTAATGGTTTTGTAAAAACGTACACAGAACAACGACGCTAATGTACGAATTGCCATTATAACTTATTTTACGATAATAATAATGTCACAATGGGGCTAAACTGTTTCCACTGCGTCACGATGGGGGCAACAAGGCGCCTCCACTATGTCGTAACGGGGCCCGACGGTATAAAATCCGACGGTGTTTATTCCCATTGGTGGGTACGGTATAGGTCAGGATTAGAGCTAGAAAACTCTTTACTCGCTTGGCATTTGCCCTGTCATCNTAATAGAATGTCAATATGTTTGTAATTTAACGCAAAAAATTTACATGTACAAGTTATTATCGAACTATAGATTATTCAGAGTATAGTGTTTAAAAATCGTAATACGAGACAATCCTGTTATTAGTAAGAAGTCCATTAAAACTCGAGAGTCCCCCGTAGTTTTACGTCGTCGCACAGGTGAATGGGTTTTTACGTCACCACACACTATACGCTGTTTGCACAGAAGTATCGCCTTTGCTTATAAATATACACGTCAAGGTTCGCTACACATTTGTATTCTAGCGCCTGGAGAAGATATTGTGGTAACTACTGCCTGATGAATATGCGATTAAAGCTGGACTCCCGTGTTCGATTCTCGACTTCGTCATTTATACTTGGCAAGAATTCACAAGAAGTGTTTGCTTAAAAACCTACTCTTACATTTTATAGTTAATTTCTAAAACATCATTTAATAGTCTCCAAGCCCTAGTATGCTATTAGAACCAAATATTAAAGGCTTAAAATAAATATATATATATTTCATGCAAATAGAGCTAAAAGCGTGGTGGAGTTTGAAATCCATGCCAGTTGTGTTGAACATAAAATATACAGAGAACACAGACTTCTGGCAGAACGCCTGGTATGACGTCACGGGTCACAGCACCGCAACACAGAGTGACTTCTGTGGACGATGATTTAGTTCTTTGACCCAGTTAACGGACGAAAACAGCACCCACGCACTCACAATATGTTTGATCAACTTTTTTCTTCTTCTGCGTGTGTCGAACACTGGAACCGCCAACGGAACGCATTTGTACCGTGAGCTTTCCAGTACTGCTGGTGTATCCGTATTTTTTGATAGAATCCTGCGTATTTGCATCACACACACACACACACACACATATATATATATATTCTAACGACCCAGATTCGTTAGTAAATTATTTGATAAGTAATAGAATTTTTTCGGGAGATGTAACAGCGAGTTAGAACAAAAATACATAGAACGTTGATTTAAATGTGGCGCCGAGAAGGGCGTATTCTTAGAGCGAGGNTTGTGATACATACGTGATACATACGTATGTGGGATACATAATGTGGCGTGAGTTAACAAACATCACAAAAATAATACAGAAAAATAATACACAAAATAATACAGAACAAAAGAAGTATGTCCAATGTCTTGCAAGGACAGAAGTTCTTGAGTACAATAACATCTTCAGAAATCAAAACTAACACATGTATAATGTCATCTTGAAGAAAAGTTCATCTTGAATAAAAGTTCATCTTGAATAAAAGTTCATCTTGAATAAGTAAACAACAAAAGGATATATTTAGAAGACAACAGGCTTCAAAGCGGTGTCCGTAGACCAATGAATTACAGAGCAATAAAGTGACAGTACTGAGTACATAGTACATGTCATAATCAGTGAATCGTTAGAGAATGTACCATATTTACGAAACCAAAGTTCTTATTCAGTCACTTAAACTTAACATAATATTGACAAATAATTGGAATTTTTAATATTGGATAATATGATAATAATGTTAAAAACAAAGCATAATATGACCCTGACAGACGGTCAGGTGTCCGCAAATAATGAATGTTACATAATACAGAATACATAATACAAGTGGACACACAATACATAAAGTGTCACTTATAGTGAAAGTGAAATACATACATCCTATGAATACATAGGGAGTGAAGTACCTGTCGCAGCAGGCAATGATCACCCGAGTCGTAACGACATTCGGTGTGTCAGTTCATTTACTTCGTGGCGTAATCACTCGTTGGACGAGGGAAACACGTCCTCTGCCCCAACGTGCTGCGCAGAGCAAATTGTTGTAGACCAGCGGGAGATATAACTGTAGTCTCCGCCAGCAAACGTTTCGCCAGACGACAGGAGGCGTCAAGAACACCGTAGCCATGTCGTTCTCCAATGCTATGGAACTCAGCAAACTCATGGTAGCACGCAGCACATGTCATGGGCGTGTTAACAGAAATAAAGAGAGATATTAGAAGACAAATAATAAAAAGTAAAAGAAACACAAAAAAAAANGTCTTCAACCGGTATGGTCTTCAGTATGTCCATTACACTCTTTTGAATGTTTTCTACAGTCCCGAAATGACGACCTTTGAGGATATTTTTCAGTTTAGGAAAAAGGAAAATGTCACAGGGACCGAGATCAGGCTGGGGAACCACAGGAATGCCTTTTGAGGTCAAAAATTCTGTTATGGAGAGGGCAGTGTGACATGGGGCGTTGTCGTGATGGAGCATCCATTTGTCTGCAATGTCTGGTCTCACGCGAATGACGCTTTTTCTAAGTCTTTCAAGGACGTCTTTATAAAAAACTTGGTTGACAGTTTGTCCTGGAGGAACAAATTCTTTGTGGACGATTCCCCTTCTGTCCAAAAAACAAATCAGCATTGTTTTGATCTTCGATTTGATCATTCGAGCTTTCTTTGGTCGAGGAGAGTTTGCAGTGTGCCACTCCTCACTTTGCCTCTTGGTCTCAGGATCGTATTCAAAAATCCATGAATCATCACCTTTGAACACACGACTAAAGAAATCTTGCTCATTAGCGATTCTGTAGAGAAGATCAAGACACTTGTTTTTTCGATTGTCCTTCTGCTGAATTATGAGTTTTTTCGGCACCATTTTGGCACAGACCTTTCGCATGTGCAAATGTTCACTCAAAATGAATCTGTTAAATAATATATTGTTCACTCAACATTCTTAATGTTAAACGACGGTCTGATCTCACAAGAGTGTTCACACGTTCGATGTTTTCATCAGTTTTCGAAGTTGAAGGCCTCCCTGAACGGTGTTCATCTTCAACGTGTTCTCTGCCTTCCAAAAATGATTTGTGCCAGCNCTGTTTTAACTTTTCAACCGTCACACTTGCCGATTCTCCAAGCTTGACATAAAATTTAATGGCACGACGTTGCTCCAAATTCCGCTGTTCCATTTTGCTTGACGCACAACCAAAACACAACTTCAGTATTAGCAGTCACAAAAATCACGTAGTTAACGGAAGGAGTTGAAACTCGCACTGACCTATGGGAGGGTACTGATACACGTGCCCTATCAAGGACAACAGCGCAGCGTTGCCAGATCGCTTGTAGTGTTGCCAGTCTCATTACTTTTCTACAGTTACCAAGTTTGCTATTGATACAAATAAGCGTTATAATCCAGTATCCCACGAAGAGGAAATAATGGAAGGAGTTGCGAAGAGAAAACTTTTGAAACTCGTCAGGAAAAGGACCTTGTTATATAACGTAAATATTGATAATTATGCGACACTCTTCTAGTAATAAAAAAAAATTAACTGATAATAAAAAAATAGAGGAAGAAACAGAAACTTACATATTTTACGAAACAGTTTCTTCTTGTGCCTTCACCTGTCATGTTGATCTACAACTTCAATTACAACATAACGAAAACATAGGACTTTTTTAAAACAGGAATCAATAGTTCTTGAAATAAATTTTTTTTGCAAGAGTTATAAAATGAACTTGAGTAGAGATACATATTTTCGGCTAGAATATGAAACATTCAATTGAATACTGCTGTATCAAAACGACACTATTTTCCCCTGAAATTCAGGCGATGTAACATATTGTAAAGTAACCGCTCAAAATTTTGGTTTCGGTCAAAAAACTAATGTCTGCCAAAAATCGACCGAAACTTGTAGTTCAGTTTTAGATGTGATTTATCTAAATATATTTTTTATCCATTAATTTGTTGTATTTAATTTAACACAAATTAACAAGGAACACACAAAGTAAGAAAATTAAGTTGTGTAAACCTCCTTGTCAGTACAGGAAGAACGATTTCTGAAAATATGTAAATTTTAACATGTCTAAATGAGTTTCGAATTCTCCTAAAACCGAAGTTTTGTAAATGATTCCTTAAATTTAATTTTTTACTTTGTGATAATCAGTTTATTGCTCAATTGTGACTGTCGCTGAGTTGGGTCATTGTTTGCGGCGAAGCTGTATGTGCAATGGCCGATCAGACCCCATTCGATTGCAGTGGCAAATTTGCATATCGTCGCAAACAGAATTGTATCCTCGGAATGTGTTTCATTAATTAATCCAAGGAGTGTGTCGGGTGAGTTGGTTTAGTTTGGTATTTTGATGAAATGAATACAGTAATTGTTATACCCCGGCCTCATCCTGGCCCGGGTTTTTCTCCGTTTTTCCTTTGGGTAGAGGCGGATTTCTTTTACAGGTTCTCTAGGCTTTGTCTAGGGGCGTGTTTATTGTAATAATAAATCGAGAATTTAGTGTTTTTTCAACTCTTATGGTTTTTAAACACTATACTCAGAATTATCTACAGTTCGATAATAACTTGTGCATGTAAATTTTTTGAGTTAAATTACAAACATATTGACATCATATATGTATTATAACTCGCAGCTAACTTTTTATCTTATCTAGGAACTTTAGCTGAATTTTTTTGAATCCGCCTCTGCCTTAGGGCCCTTGATCGGAATTGATGGAATACGTCCCTTGCTTGCTTCCGGAGAGTAAATTAGTTTATTGTCCACCACGTGGTCATACGCAGTTTGTAACTGTTTTTTTTACAATAAATTTATTATTATATTGTACTTTAAAGAATGGATTAATGAAGAAATTCTGTTTCAGTCTCTAACATTACAACGCGACTGAAGCGTTCCATGCATAAAATTTCACTCAACCTTTTCTTTTCTGTCTGTTGATGGCTCTTAGTCCCTTTCGCGTCGCTCTGCGAGGAGAGAAGTTTCCACTGAGGTCCGCCAGAGAGCAGGCGCGCTAAATCAATTAGAGAGTGGGGCTTCCGGGAGGCGTCTCGACTTCCTTTCTCTCTCTCTCCCTCTCTCTTGTGGTCGAGGAAACCCTTTTACTGCATTGCCTTCGAGAATCTGCCCTTAATTCCGCTCTCTCCGATAATAATCTGACCCTTAACAACCCTCATGAAATGAATTACGAGATTCTACTGATAGAGAAAGTGTTACACGAGATCGTGGAAGGAAAATCGAACTTCTTTCATTTTCTCTCCTCGCTTTCGTTCCTCATTCATTTTGATGAACGAATATATATATTTTTGGAAATTTTTGCTGAAATTTTTGAATCCGCCTCTGCCTTAGGGCCCTTGATAGGAATTGATGGGATGGTCCCTTGCTTGCTTCCGGAGAGTAAATTATTTTATTGTCCACCATGTGGTCATGACATATGACATGTCAGTGATGTAGAATATAATATGTCGGTGATTGAGAGATATAACATGTCTGTGATATAGAATTTAACATGTTATTGTCCTGTTATTACGTTGAATAACAGGAAAGAACATTATGTTCTTGATGAATGGACTTATGCTGCCATTCGTGATGCCAAGTTGGACTTATATGACAGTGGATTGGTGTCGTCGTAGTAGTGTCAATTGGACTTACATGATCATCTTAGACGATGATTGAATTGAATTGTTGCAGAAAGTTCATTTCCATGGAAAGGTCTCTTACCGTTTATAACCATGAACATTTTCGTGGAAAGAGTGAATCTTTTATTAAACCACGATTATCGTACGAAGTATTGTACCTTCTTGTTCTTGAACTACGATAAATACAATTAGAATAAAATGTTGTGGAAAGGGCTGTACCATCTTAGAACCACAACTGTCGTAGGAAGGGCTGTGCCTTCTTGAACTACGTTAAATATAAATATAATGAATTGAATTGTAATGAAAATAGTGGTATGAAGCGTTGATAACAGGATGAGATAATTGTGCTCTCACTAAGTTGTAGACACAAGGGTTCTAAGATAGAGGCGGATTGAACATTTCAACACACTTCTAAATGTATCAATAGTTCGACACGTGTTATAGTATTAACATAATACCAACAACTTTGTATTAAATAAAACACAAGAGAGTAATTTCACAAGTACGAATTATTATGAAACTGTAGATTTTTATTCGCGAAGTATTGATAATAAAACGTAACTATTAAATAACTCTGAATTCGCGATTTGTTATTCCAATAGATGTCTAGCGAGTCTTTATAAAGAATCCGCATCGTGTATATGTATATGAACCGTGTTGCCTAATTAGCTTTTGCTTGCTCGGGAGAAGTTAAAAGTATAGGGACGAACCAAGAAGAATTTTTACTAACGAGAGAGGATTTTATGATACTAATGACGTAAATGGGGTCGGCACGTCTCGGTGTGTAGAGCAGCGGGATTTGAATCCCTGTGAAATCATGGCATTTTCTCTGAAAATCTCTACGCCCGAGATAAATCCCAAATCTGCCTGCTATAGAGAACGAACGAGGATCTCGAGTGGTCTGTAATTATGTGTCATAGTTTACTTCTCGAGCCAAGGCTATGATAGTAAGGAGCATGGTCTTGTTCATCTTTGACTAACTTAACTATTAGGATTAATGAGTTGTTTTGTTGTCGTTGTTTTTTGATACCAGGTCTTAAAAACAAGATTTGACTTCTTTCTCATTTCCAACTCTACGTTAACTGAATTGTGTTTTGCTTAGGGCTACCATACATGATAGTCACATTTTGTTTTCGTTTTTTCTCACATAATTAAGTCTAGAAGAAGAATGTGAAAGAAAATACAAAAATGTGTTGGCGATGAGAAGCGAGTGATATTTTATTTTTATAGGTTTCGTACGCGAGCCGAACTCTCTCAATTTTCGTACACATTTTATAATAATATCTCCAGTAAATCAAATCTACTTTATCTGGAATCATTCCAACTCGCAAGTGACTTAATGGTGTTCGGATTCTATTCGATTCAAAATGGCGTTTTAGCACGCGCCCAGAGAAATTGCAACACTCCGATCTATTGGAAAGCTCTTGACATCGCATCAATTCCGATATGTGTCTATTAAGAGTGTCTACAAAGAGTGTATCACCAGAAACTACGTCAAATCCGTCGATGGTTCTTTCATACCCCGTCACTTCGTTGTTTCATAAAGAAACATTCACTTCTTTATTATTAAATAACTGGAAAACAATTAATTTACTAATAACATTTTCTCTCGATATCAAAATCAACGAAGAAATAATATTTGTTCAAAATTCACACGAGTAAAATGTCGCAGGTTTTTAACTCTTTTGTAGTCTGTTATCGATCTGTAACACGGTCGGATGGGGAATACTCACACCCCAAACGAAACGGGAATAGGGATAATTAAAATTATTTGGATTGGATATAGCGATTGGACCCTGTGGAGCAAAGCTTTTATGACTTATTTTTCTGACTTTCCCGACAGCTCACATTCTCTCTCCATGATTTCTGTTTCTTTCGTCTGTCCATTTCGTTCCTGGTTTCTTCCTAACGTCGTTCTCCGACTGTACTTCCCATCTGTCAATTTTCCCTTTGTACATGTTTCTGTCTGAAACTTCCGGGAAATTTATCTGATCTCTTTCTAGATCGTTTTTGACTTGTTGGATCCAGAGTAAGATATATTGTTAGTAATGAAATAGTGTAATAATCTGAAAGATGTAATGAAGAGACATAGTGTAGAAGACTTTTAACAATCAAATTTATTAATTACAAAACTCTCTTGCTTTTGAGCATGTATATTTAATTTCATTACAATGTAAAAACTATTTTTTTTAAATTCTATCCTGAATCATTGACAGTTAACTCTAAACGTGACACATTTTTTACAAATAAGAAACGCAAGCACGAACAAGGGCGGCGTAGACATTCGAGGTAATTCGAGCGAAAACTGATAGAATCGGTCCGTAATAGATTGTTAGGAAGGCGCAGAAAGTTTCAGGTTACGGGATAAACTTGTTTTAGAAATAACAATAACATACTTGGGGTGTTGTGACACCTCACCCGATCTTCGAATGGTTAAGAGGTAACGTACATGAGTTGTCTATCATGCCCATTACGCAGTCACTTAGATTTCGATTGTATGTTTTTTACACTTTCAACTCTCAAGCACAGGAAATGGCACATTTAAGAGCGACTGGCTTATCCATAATGACCCCGACGCCATGTTGAATTACCTGCTGGAAACGAGCGCCATCTGTAAGTCTTTCTTCCGCTCGAGCGCAAAGCAAAGAATGCGACGTGGCTCGCGCTCGTGAAGGCAGAGGTCAAGCTCCCACGAATGGTCCGTCCGCCCACCGCGACGAATCCGAGACTCCGACATCTGGCGCGGCTCCAGAAACAGAGGCGCCTTGCAACGCGGGATAAGAGGGCGATCACGTTCCCCGGCGCTTTTGTGTGGAGAAGTCGCAATTTCAACGCTGCGCGAAGGCCGACGATATCTTGGAGGAATGCTTCGTGGACAATGAGACCGACAAGTGGTGATCACGTTGAAGAAAGGAGATGGGAATTCACTCAATTTTCTCGTCGCCAGATTCTGGTCCCACTTTTTTTCATTCTTAGTTGTTTTCTTACTTTATCCCCAGATGGTTAGGCTCAGGTGGTAGCGTTATAGCTCTTCCCCAAATCATCTCGGGTTCAATTCCAGGTGGGACCAGAAAAATTTGTAGTTTTTCACATGAATGTCCCAGTTCCTATAGATGTGACTTCTGAAAAGCCAACCCTCCTTCCTCTATCCACCTCCTTCTAGTAGCAATAACCACTTCTACTAACCCCTCCACGTGGGCCAAGCTACCAAGTTGGTAAACCCAGCTAACAATAACCCCTACCACCCACCTCCTACCTCCAATCGCTCCATGTAGATTATCTTCAATAGCACTTAGCTACATTTCCTCCCATTTACAAATACAACGATAAACAAAAATAAAAAAGGTAGTTTGGCGCAATGAATGGCAGATAGACTAAAAGAATGACATAATTAGAATGGCAGGAAACACTAAACGTTCGTAAAAATTGTTGTAATTTTTTCATTTTTTTATCAGAGATAGACGTCCGTGAATACGTTACATTTTACTTTTCAACGTTTTATCATTAATTTTCATAGAAGTCAAGTAATATCTGGTGTAGAAGTATTCATTTAACCCCCAGTGTAGTTAAAAGAAGAAGGAAACTACGCCGAGAATGACTTCTTATATCTTTTCTTTGTTACACTTTTACTTATCCATAAGGTTAAATCATGATAACGTCGAATGAAAATGGGAGACGGGACCGGGGTTCGAACCCGGGATCTTGAGCTCAGCGTCTCATGCTCAGCGCATCATTAATCCGTTACCTGGCGGTGAGGTTCACCGCAATCTAAGAGATTTCTATGTTATCCATAAGGATAATACATACGAATACATAAGGAACGAGGACATTCGCAGAAGTGTTGAAAGGAATTAAGACAACCACCCTGATATTGAAAAAGAATTACATTGATGTGATTCACTTTTGAAATTGAGATTAGATATGAGAAATTCGAAACAAAATCACGTATTAACCCGAAACTCGTAAAAATTACGACCATCAAAGCATCTAGATAATAACATTTTCAAAATCAATTAACAAATTTAAGAAATAATACACTATTATTAAAGTATCCAAATATGTTTTTGGTTTCTCAATCCATATATACTACTACTACTACTACTACTACTACTACTACTATATAAATTCGTAACGCGGAAGTGAGTCTGATTGATTGCTACCTAATTACGACTAAGCCACTGAACCGATCGTCATATGAAGTTTAGAAAAAGGGCTCAGGCGTCCAGGATGAACACAGACCAACTTTTATTTTTAAAATGTGTGATTAGAAAGATAGAAATGGTTTTTGACCATAAATGTCGATGAAATCGAAAAAAAAAGAATTATATTTACTTACGCTGCTTAAACTGTAAGAGATAGGTGACAACTATGAATTGCGATATTGTTTCCCTAATAAGTTCCACAAACACGCTCACGTCTATAAACAAATCCTAACCTAAATTATTGACAAAAAGTTTTTAAAAATAGAAGTGTTAAAATCTTTAATATAAGTGAGTCATATAAGAAACAAAAAAATAATCATCAAATTTAATGGATTATGTGTTTTGTTCATCCAACAAAGATAAGATGCGTCTTTAAATCGTAAAATTTCGACAAATAGTTAAGATTTTACAAGAGTTGTAATGAAACAGTGCAGCCGCGTTTCATTAGACCGACACTGTTCCCGCGAGGTGGTGTAAGTGTATATAGTGAAGTTATGTACAAAATTTGTACTATTATGAATTTGAGAAATTTGGATGCTGTACAGGTTTTTAAAGAAAAACTGTAAGTAAAAGGATTTTGATCTTACAATATAGATATATTTTTAATTTTTCCCCGAGTTGAAGAGATTAATGTAACCGTGGCAACGCAGGGTAACCAGCTAGTATTCTATGTTTTATTGTTGATTTGTTTTCCATTTTATCTTAATAAAGCGACTCGCTTCCCTCGGTGAGAGTTGGAGACCTTTATTTGGAGCTGGTTGTTGGGTTTCATACACAAACTTGTGCCAGATATGAATAAAATTTGATTGTGATTATTCCTTGCGGTTTGGTAGATAAGGTGGTCACGGTCAACAAGAAGAATGCTTACTTATAAATTTATTAGTGATGTAGCGTTCTTGACGAAGAGTAGAAATGGGATATGGGTAGTTAATCCGGGATATCGACTTGTACAAATTTTGTCGGGGCTCGGGTATATAAATGTTTATGTCCAAAGGTTTAGAATGAATGTTTTTGTGGAAGAGAGGAGACGGTGGACCGAGTGAATTGTACGGTGCAGAAAGGATTGAATTTATGCGAGAAATGCGAACGATTCGTGTTGCGGACACGAGACATCGATCGAGAACAGAAAATAATATACAGCATTTAATAAATGTGTGAACGGGATATGGGATATAATGGAAGGAATACATGAATAAATTAATAGGTGCTTGTGATGTAAGATGGTAAACGAAAAATAGACACAGTTGAATGATTGATCTCGTGGAACGTCGCATGATTGAAACAGGACAAAAAAACTTACGTTATATGTTTCTGGGTGTAAGTAAATTGAAAGTGAATTGTAAAAAAAACAACAATTGTCAACAATTTTGCGGTCGGGGTATTTCCTCTCTGCATTGAGTTCTATTTGGATGACGAACACAATTGCGAAGATTTTTCCCTCTCTCTTACGCTGCATGACTGCTATTGGCCGGGGACGAGCTCCGAACCGTCCCAGAGCGCTACTTGGATCTATTCCAGGGTCCTCTTTTTCTACAAGCAGACCACGACTTTCATACTTCGAAGAGTTTTTCTCTCAATTGAATTTCAGAGAAATTTGTCATATTCATTACACTTCGAATTGGATATGTTATAAATGTGACAGAGACGCGTACAATGAAATTGTATAATCTACGGACACCAAAGAAAAGGAATAGTGAAAATGTGTCACGCTCTTTAATGTACGAATATATTTAAAAGCATTTATATGTATGAATATATTTAAAAGCATTTGTTTGTAAATGTGAAATGTTCTTTCCTTTGTGACGATCAAAGTAATTTGCTGAAGTTGCTTATGAGGAAGCTGTAATTATTATATTTTTTTGACTTCATAAAACATTATTCCTGTTGTTAATTGATTATTTTAAAAGTATCGAATTTCGGAAAACACGAGATTTTAGCTGAGAGAAAACTGCTTATTACAACAATCACAGACACAATATGCTTACTAAAATAAGTGTATTATGTGAATCAAATTTCTGGAATATAACTACGATTTTTTTGGATAATATTTTGTCTGTTTGTATTAAATCTATATTATTTGATCTTTCATCATTTACGCATGCTAAGTTCACTATTCTGTATGGAAAAACGATGTCATTTCTAGGAAGCCTTTTTGCGCTGAAAGTTTGCAAGACAATTGAATTACAGCTAGAATAAAACTTATTACCGTTCTGTGTTGTACCTGAACAAATTCATATAGTGTTTGCCATATTTGTGATACATGCAACTATAAGATTCATGGTTTTTATCCCACCATGAAAATTGTGTAATGATATGTATCGTGTACGGCCAAGTGAAAATTGTTGCCGACCGGGATTCGAACCCGGTATCCTCTGCTTTGGCTGAAGGTACACTACCGCTGCACCACCCTCCTCGACTCCTTTCCCTCTCCTTGTGAGTACGACGGTATATTTTTCTTGGTTATTATACCTCTCAGAAAATGTTTTCGAAATACTTGGACTGTAAACTCTAATTATCATTATTTTAAATTCGTAAATTCTGTCGCGACTTCTCCGCTGTGACCCGTATTTGGTTGGCCGAGACGAGTCACGGGGGTAGTCACGACTTGAGGGAGG
>NNCF01129170.1:496435-560988 GCA_002313205.1 Laupala kohalensis
GGGGGGGGGGGGCAGAGGCCATGACGTAGAGCTGTTCTCTAATGTCTCGTAATGACCCCTCCAACTCAACGAATCATAAATATGTCAATGCCATCTAAATTGTCTCTTAGGGGACATGTTGGCATTAGTAGGGGATAGATGGCTGTGAATTTTTTTAATTTTTTTAAAATTTAGTTCCACATCTCTGTAAATGGCATTCAAACCTTCGCGATTTAGTTGTCAGTTCACTTTACATGCAGGGCACTTGAAATTGGATTGCTATTATTTAGTGTTACTTTTCTATGTATATATTAGATTTCGGAATAAAACTCCTCTTCGAAGTATTTCTTAACGAATTTTCGGACCCCAATTTTTGTTAAAATTTAAAAAATCAAAATAATGTTTTTTTAAACATAGCAATATTTTTGAAATGGAATCTATTGGTTGAAACAGTTTATAAATGAAAAGAAAAGTATTTTCCTCAGAAGAGTTGAAAACTATTCATGATCATGGGTGTCAACTCTTCGGTAGAAATGATGAGACCATGCCATCAATTCCAATGTGAATGTCCAAATCCATAAGAGGATTTTTTTTTCATTTCTCTCGTTTATTTCTATTTTTTAAATAAATTTTTTGTCGTCATTTTTATATTTTAAGTGTACCTTTTGATAATTTTGGTTGTCTGCGACTGAGAAAAGCTCATTGCTTGCAATAGACTACATAATAAATAGGTCTTGCTAATAGTTATCTGGTAGCTATCATTGGTAAAGGTTTTGCATTTAGGTAACTGAAGACATTATCTGAAAGATGAAAGAACGAAACTGTGGCCCTCACGAAGACCAAAGCAAAGAAGACTGAAACGTTGGTGTTTTGTGAATTGCAGTTTTCATTTCTTCAATGAGCAAAACGCAAAAACCTTAGCAATTATTTTTAATGGAAAAAATGATCGAAAATCAGATTAATAGAATGGTAAATTGGGTTTAAGCTCAGAGTCTCTCTTATAGCTTGAAGATTTGGGTTCAAATACCGGGAACGGAAGGATTTCCACAATTTTGTTTTCTTTTTATAATTAAAAGTTTACGTAAAAAGATTATACAACGTGTCTCATAATTCCACGTGACTAATAATAGAGCACATTATCAGGGACCAAAATCTATTTGAGTTCTGAGTCACTCTGTATGTATTTTGAAACTTCATAGAGAAAGTAAAATCGTGTACAGGGGAGTATTGCAGGAAACTGTCGTGCATCTTCTGACAAATTTCCATTCGTTCATCTGAAGTGTTACGAACACTCTGCTCCCTGCATAGCGAGCATCCATGATTTAGTTGATCCTGTCCTTGCTATAATAGTAAGTACTGCCGCGTGTTTGAGTAAGTAGGTCACAGATACTGTACGTCATCTCCATAGAAATGCATTCCCTGCAGTACAGTAGATTGTGACGTTACTCTAGGCACGTTGCCAGACGATGTTCTGCTGCTCTGCGCAGATATTTTACTCTTCGTTGATTCTAACGCGCCGTGTTCGTTTGGCACGTCTCTTTCACGCGTTTACGGCGGCTTCAGATTCGGAAATTATGCATTTTTTGCACTGGAAGTTACGAATATTTTTACTTATTCCTGTTCTACCATACACACGTCTCATTTCAACACCCCTCAGAATTTAAATGTGCAGTTGAACTCATTCATCTGAATTAAATGGGAATAGCGAAATGCGCAAATAACTGATTTCTTGGATGGCTCTTTCAGGAAGAATAAAAAATCTACCAGCCCTTGGCACTTTGAGAACAATGCTTGGAAGATACGTGGGAGCATTTAAATAACGGAAAATAATGCTACTTAACGCAATACTACAGAAATATACATTCACGCGTAATTGAATACAATCATTACATTGTTGACTAACGAGAGAAAAATGGAAATCAGATAAAAGTTCTTACTTAGAAATAAAACGAAAAAAAAGTGTTTTGCCTTATCTATCCTGAAAATAGTTTCCGTGTTTTTCTCGTACAATTTTAATTTCTCGTAAAATCTTAATATATCCTCATTTTTTCAAATTTATAAATGAGGAAAATTATTCCAGTTTCACGATTTAATGACACGTCTCATAAACTTATTTTTATTGAATTTAGGAAACGAAATTTGTCCAAATTGGAAATAATCAATATCTCATTCAAAAAAAAAAAAAGATATACATTTTTTTTTTTGGGGGGGGNAAGTATTATTTGTTACATTTTTGAATATTTCACGGAAGAAAGAGTCTGGTCAAAAGGATACAATCATATTTCTCGTAGTCTCACTCTGTAAAGATCCATAGGAAACGAGAAATATTTTTGCGGGTATTGCCATAATTTGTTTCATTCAATACTTGTATGACTGAAGAGTAAAATAGCAATTTGGTAATTCTATGTCATTTGCAACAAATCTTTGACGGTAATTTTAAACTTAGTATTATTTTTTTGAAGCGTGATATTTGAACTTAAGGAAAAATTTCACTGATAAAATATTTAGTTTACTTAACACTCAAATAATATAACTTAAAATTTAAATCAGCCTCAAAAATATAAAATGTTTAAACAAAAGATAAAATGGTTTTTAGAAACTACAATATCCTTATTTTAACAAGTTGAGACAGAGAGAGAGAAAATAGAGTGAAATTGATGCAGTATTAAATCATACGCTGCCACCAACGGAAGTTCTTAAGGAGTGTGTAGCAGAAGGACGAAAGAAAAAAAGCGGAGATAGGGAAATAAATAAGAAATGTGTCGCGCGCAGAATTTCACACTTTCTCACCTCCTCCAAACACTGGAATCGAAGACGTACTATTCGCGGCAGAGTCTCTGGATAATAAAAGAGTGACAAGAATAGACGAAAATCCAGAAAACGTTTCTTATGTTTTTTTTTCTGTCTTGTTCAAGTGTTTCCTCAAAAGCTGATTTTAAGAGCATATTTCACTTCTTCATTAACTAATATAAATAACTTAATTCAACAAATAGACGTATTATTATATATAAATATATACCTCAAAAGTATTCTTAACATTAAAAATATCGTGGTGAAGTTACTAAAAAAATTGGTTTCAATGTGATAGTCTAGGCCTTATTAGTTGAAGAAAGCATTTGTGAAAACATTAGTGGTGTATAATTATTTAAAGGTATTTCATTAAAGAAAATTGGTGTTATTGGTACTTAATAATGACCATTATCATTGTGATAATAAATTATTGTAATCTGACTTGTGATTTAACCATACTTTTCATTTTACTCAGAAATACTTCAGTTCATCTGCGAACATATGAATAAGTGCACGACACTAATTTTTATTTTCGGCTGGAACACTACCCAATCATTAACTTCATTGTAAATTTCTTCAAATAATTCTAAATATAAAACATGTATGCCACTGCAATATAATTTGATAATAAATTTATTGTCAAAAAACAGTACAAACTGCGTATGACCACGTGATGGAGGTCAATAAACTAATTTACTCTCCGGAAGCAAGCAAGGGACCGTCCCATCAATTCCAATCAAGGGCCCTAAGGCAGAGGCGGATTCAAAAAGTTTTTGCATAAGTTCCTAGATAAGATAAAAAATTAGCTGCGAGTTACAATACATATATAATGTCAATATGTTTGTAATTTTACGCAAAAAATTACATGTACAAGTTATTATCGAACTATAGATTATTCTGAGTACAGTGTTTAATACATCATAAAAGTTGAAATAACACTAAATTCACGATTTATTGTTACAATAAACACGCCCCTAAACAAAACCTAGAGAACCTGTATAAGAAATCCGCCTCTACCCGAAAGAAAAACTGAGAAAAACCCGGGCCAGGATGGGGCTACAGAATTGATGTACACAACCGTGCCAAAGTTGAGTACACATAAAACTAAATTAATATGAGTCATAAGACAACACAATCATGCAAGAAAATAGTTTTTGAAATTGTTATAAGTTATTTAAAAAGTACTACAGCAATGGCGTGATAAAGAACTTTTATTAAAATCAATAAATTCTTTTACAGTGAGAAACACTGGTCCAGGAGGTAGTTTTTAACCGCGATTTGAAGAATTCATCAACTTAATTCAATCCTCTCCACAGAAACCGAAAATGATGAGTGCGACATACAAGGGAATAATTAAACGGTCGAAAGTAGAAAATGAGGAACGCGTGTCATTCACATCGATTTATATAGCCTGGATTGAGGGCTCAGGCACAGAGGCCAAGTCAAAGCCGGAGGTTGGGTCAAAGGGACTGAGTGGTCCTAGGCATACGAAACAACGGATGTTACAATAAATGGAGGCACAGTTATTTTCATTGACCTTACAACCGTAATTGTTTTATTGATCAATGTTTTTGTTAATATCTCCAAACTATTTGTATTGATAAATACATTTGTTAAAATTCAGTACCTTTCACAAATGAATGTAGCACCTACTGATTAAATGTTGCTTTACTTTTACTGCAGATTAATAATAATAATAATAAAAATAACAATATTTATTACCTGTAAATGGGCAGATCTTACCCGGTGGCGGAATATAAGGAAATGCAATACAAAAATACATATTACAAAACTGAAATAAAAAATTGTTAAATAAATCATTTAACTATATGATTTAATAAATATTTAAGTGTTAAATATATAAGAAAGACATTTAACCCTGAAACATCTAAATAATTGAGAAAAAAACTTACTGCACATTTTATTTCACTGATGACCCAAACACTCGATTTACCACTTCACTTCACGTATCCCTTCCTACCTTTTTCTAAATCACTTATTTCCCTCGTATCACTTCACTTCACTACCCACTATCACTCCACTAGCTTCCCATCTACTCTAACGTACCCATTCTTCCCAAACTTGCCTGATCCTTTTAATTTGTCCTTTTCTTAGAGCTTATTTTGAATTTAATAGAGGTCGCTGAACCCGATAGCGCTGCTACGCCATCCGCAGGCAAATAGTTCCAGTCCCTGATTGATCTTTCGAGGAACGAGGAGTATTTTCCTACGTCTATGTATTTGTTTTCTTTCGCGAATTTTGAAAAAGTGATCTTGTCTACCCGATCTAGTCGGTTTTTCTAAACTCTCTTTTGACATCTCGCCACGCTGGTTTGTTTTTAAGTGCACTGAACAAACATCCCACACGCGCTCTTTTTCTACGAATTTGGAGAGCTTCCATTTTTATATAATTATCCGCATTAGTATCCATATTTATGAACCAGTATTCTAAAACTGCATGAGGGAAAATCAATAATAATAATAATAATAATAATAATAATAATAATAATAATAATAATAATAATAATAATAAATTTATTGTCAAAAAACAGGACAAACTGCGTATGACCACGTGGAGGACAAAAACACACTTTTAATGCGTATGCACTCTACATTATTTCGTTAATAGTTAAATATTGACCTAACATATAAAAAAATGGTGCAGAGGTAAAAGAACCATAAAGATCCATGGTTACCGTAAACGTTCTGACCACTTGCATAGTTTGCGTGCACTCAAAGGGTAGATTTCGAATGCTGTTTGCATGAGGTAACTCCAAAATATTGAGTACAGAGACTATATCTGGTCACGACGCCCATCCTTTTAGCTTGGACCTTATTTCTAGCGTTACTTCCAATGAAAACATTCGTCACACAGAAACTGGTGGTGCAAAACCATTGCACATAATTTCTCGTATACGTTTCTCCATCTGCGACATAGTGACAAAAAAATCGTAAAAGTGTTATTTAAATGTAATTTCGTTGTAGAAATAAATTTATGTATTTCCGTGTCTGCAGTCCCCCAAGCGGGTGTGTGATTGAGATGGCGATACCAAACAGAATCTTCTCCCTCATGTTATTACGGATAACCCACAGTAGAGATCGCTGGGTCTATAACATATTCAAGTCTATGGCTGTAACCCATAATATGTTAGCTTTATGAGCTCAGAAACCCCAATTCAGTGCCTTATATATAGTGCACGTTAAAGTAGTATAGTATACTGCAAGTCATGTAACTTTGCCGAAAATTATACAATATGTCTGCCTAAAACGAATTGCCAACTTCCACAAATTCAAGTTATATGTATATAAATATTAATAGTAGTAACGAAAGCGACTATTTGCTGTAAAGAAATACAATTTGATAACATTATAAACTTAAACACAAGGTAATTCGTTCCACACGCTGGATGCAGAAAGTACAGAACAGAGCCACAAGAGCAAGTGAATTGAATTGGTGTCCGAGGTTGACAATGGATTCAAGTACGAATGTCTTGCCAACAGAACGCGAGGTACCCTTATCATTACTCTTATGGACGATGGCGAATTAAAGCGTTGGCTACATTGAGTGCAGGATCTATACCAACATTAAGCCAATTAGACTGACAATAAATAAAGCAGTAATTTATTGTCATGAGAGCTGTTACAAACTGTCTAAGACGACATTGAGGACAATAAAATAATTTATTGCGACTAATATATAATACATTAAATAAACACGTGTTTTTCTCTCTGTTAAGTTTAATCTCTGGAGGCAAAGTAAGATGACTTTGAGTATAGAACGGTAACACATGCGTGTTTTGTAATCACTGTACTGTCTACGTTTGCATTGTTTCTCTCGTGGTCCGTTGCCCTGTGGCGCCTGCTTCGGGGAAGAGGGTATGCAACGCCGCGCGTCACCATGACGTCAGCCTTCTGCGCTCTGTTGCGTAATCGTTCTCCAAGGCTGGTGACACTCTCCAACGAGGCATGTGCCCTTAACGTTTGCACTGGAAACAATCTTATACTGAGTAACAAGTTATTCAAACATTGATCTCTACTTCTGTCGTATTTTTAACCTGGCACTACGCATACTGGTAGTTCCATAGACAAAGACTAATCATTCAATTAGTCTGTTAGCTTATCACAGTAGACGAGAGTATTTTCTTATTTTCTAGTTCTTTTATCTTTCTGCATTTAATACCAGGGTTAATTGCTTTACCACGAATATAGGAATTAATAAAACTATATCTTTCATATTGTTTTTTACCAAACGAACACATTAATACTTATTACTTGTTCAACGATCTCAATTCAAGTACAAAAATAATAATAAAAAACATTTATTGAGGTACATAATATAATTCTTATTCATGGACTAGATGAATTCATGCATCGGGTCAGGATTTGCATTTTTGGGGGAAAATATTCCTTCTTGCATCCCCTTTGATATTTATTTTTGTTATTAAATAAATAATTAATAACTTACGACCTCTTATGGACTACGAATAGTATTGATATTTTGTGTGAAGAGCTCACTACGTTTCGACTTGGATTAAAGTCGTCGTCAGGTGATCAAGTAACAACAAATTATAACAATCAACATAACAACTGAACATGATATAAACAGAAATATGAACAGAAAATATGTTTATAAAAAAGCAGAAATACGAACATGTTATAATGTTGTATTGTATAAACAAGATTGTTTTTGTGTCTGCGCGTAAATTCAAATTCCCATGTGTATTTTTTATAAATATCATTTCTGATACACAACGTTTGTAACAATTAACTTACTTGTCCAAAATTAATGAATTTTCACAATCTATCAAGTGATCATTATTAATACAATAAGAGGTAACTACACTTTGCTCAACTGATTTTAAATTTCTTTTGTGCTCCTGGATTCTAGTTTTTAAGCTCCTTTTTTAATTAATTAGATTATATAACGGACGTTAGTAGTTGTAGACCTATTTTTGTTATATTCAAAAAGCCGAAACAATTGCGACTCATAAAAAGAAATTATGATAAAGAAAGCGAAGGACTTGAACATCGAGAAACGTTTGCCAAAATGATAGATCACAATTCGTCTTCATTAATTTCATGTGAAGAAAATGAAGAAACTAGTTGGCAGGATATTCGCCAATAAACTGCACAATGCTATTTTGTTTATTTCACCTGATGATGATATTAATGTGCATCAAAACGTCGTGATAATTTATATTAAGTTTTAAATTGTGTTTTTAATTGTATTGTTTTAGGGTCAGCGGAATCTTTTGGATGTATTTGCACTAACGTTTGCTTTAATTAGTCATTTTTAAACACATTCATGCTAATTTAATGTTTAAAAAAAAATTATTGTATTAATAAGAATAAAATATAGAAGTTGGTGAAAATATACGAAACGATTAATGATACATATAAATTATCTTCAGTAAATATACTTATCATGGCAACAGTTTTCGATGTAACGTCGCAGGACACCCAGAAGCTGTGTTCAGGAATGGAGCAAGAATCGACACCCACAATTACATTCTCAAGTACAATCAGCCATTGTAGAACATCGATTCCAACCCGATCCCCTCTCGTTTGCTCTGCTGCTTCTCCAAGTCGCTCCTTTTTAACTATTTTATGAAGTAATGTTATGTTGAATGAATACGGGACCGACATATTCGAACGGCTTTACACACTGATACGCTTCCATTTCCATAATCTGTTTACCTGGCGGTGAGGTTCGCAGCAATTTAAGAGATTTCTGTATGTTTATTTTACGAATGGAATTTTTTTCCAAAATAATTTCTTAAAATTATCTAATCCGGCTTTTCTCGCAAAACTAAATAAATAATTATAAACTTGCTACCTTTATGGAGGAATAATATTTATATTTTCTATGAAGAGCTAAAAATTAAATGGAATAATTTGATAACGAAAGGGAAAGATAAGAAAGATCACATGAATATTAACAACGTAGTATACAAAATCAAATGTAAAGATTGTAACGTAGGTCAAACGAAAAGAGGGTTAAAAACTAGAATCCAGGAACAAAAAACGAAATTTAAAATCAGTAGTAAAAAGTGTAATTATCTCACATTGCATTAATAATCATCACTTGATGGATGGGGAAAATACATTAGTTTTGGAAAAAAAAGCTAATTATTACAAACGTTGTGTATCAGAAATGATATTTATAAAAAAAATACACACGGGAGTTTGAATTTACCCACAGACACTGAAAAACTATCTGGTTTATACTATACAGTATTACAACAATTTTTACGTTTCTGATTTTTTATAAACATGTTTATATCATGTTCATTTG
Source organism: Laupala kohalensis (assembly GCA_002313205.1). NCBI lineage: Eukaryota > Metazoa > Arthropoda > Insecta > Orthoptera > Trigonidiidae > Laupala > Laupala kohalensis. Next base: position 505,499 of record NNCF01129170.1, read on the forward strand.
TCCTGTTGTTATGTTTATTGTTATTATTTGATCACGTGACGATGACGTAAATCAAAGTCGAAACGAAGTGAGATATTCAAATAAAAAATATAAGAATATTATTCAAAGTCCATAAAACGTCGTACTTTTTTAATTATTTATTTTCTCACGAATGTTAATAAAGGTCCAATATCCTCTCAGTCTTGTACTTCAGTCGCTGTTTGAATATCTTTGCGTCGTTGCTCTTTGGAGTTGCAAGTGAGGATTCTGAACTATTTAAATGTGTACCAAAATTTGTCACTTTTTAAAATTAACTATTTAATGTTGAATCTGTTCTTATACGACGTAGTACTCAATAATAGGAGAAAACTTACTTCTGATTATGTTGTTATATTATTATTAATTTTCAAAGTGGCATTAATAAAACTCAAAAAAACGTTTTTATTGGTTCATTGGAATAGTTTTCTATTAATTAATACATTAATATTCGTCACATCCCAGAATTTTGACTTTATTTCCAAAAATGACAAATCAATTAGTTTTGAAAATTCACGTGCCATTTTCAACTCACAATTTCCGAGTATCTACTTGTAGAGGACTGTTTCCATTATCAATGGTTTGCATAGGGATGTAATAGAGGTCCTCCGGTGTAGGCCAGGAGGATATTGTGTACGGGTTTTGGGAGTCGAGGTAAGTTGTGCAGTGGATAGCACACCTGCGGCTGGAACAGAAGGTCCCGGGTTCGAGTTCCGGTCCGCAATTTTCTTCTGGCTGTTGACGATGCAAATACTCCTCCACGAGAAGTACTCTAAAATTGTGGATTAAAATAGTTCATCAACAGTTTGTAAATATACTCCCTTACTACATAATGCGTGGTTGTTCTTGGTCCCGAATGTGATGAAGATACAGAGAGTGGGGATGAGATCAAGCACGTGAGGTGACAATCTAACATCAGTCAATCTCAACGGTGATCTCAACCCCCACCCCAGGAGCAAACCATTTTTCTATTCCGATCTATTTTATCTTCATTGACCTAAAATAAAATAAACGAATGTCCTACATAGTTAACATTTTTCTATTGATATTGATATTTCACACTCTTATCCTCACAAAAAGACGAGTAGCAGTGAATCCTAATAACGTTGAGGAAAACGAGAACAACATTTCCCAAGAAAGAAAGAAATCGTTTTCGGATACATTAACAACACACAAACAAGAGCATCAAAGTAAAAAAATTAGAAGTGTGTACCAGTTCCACTCAAAATTCAATTATAGTTCAGAATAATAATAAGACTATATTTATGAATACTTGCCGAATTCGGAAGTATAATTCAAGTAAAATCAATTCACCAACTTCGTCGTATCGATATGCATATACCGAGTGCTAAATTTTATAAATACGCTACCCTAGACCAAATTCGGAAAGATTCCAAAGTATGTCATAACTTTTATTCGTTAGTATTATTAGATAATCTTCTTACAAATATTTTACGATTCGGAAATTTTCAGATTACAGATTACCGTAAACCTTAGTACAAGTATTCTTTGAAAACAAAATCGAAGTTTTGCTCATAACCAATGTGTATGACAAAAATTTCGGGTTAAAATGCTGGGTTGCTATGAGTAAGGCACATGATATTGTCAATCCACCATAACATTTAGATGTAAGCCTTGGCAGAAAGACAGTATCACCCCCCTCCTCAAAGGATTTCATCCATCGATGACCCATTGTAGAGATTTGCACCCAGTCGTCCTTAATGATTGGTGTAATGTTTTTTTTCTTTTTTTTTGTATTTTTGGTGGTATGAATAAATTAGAAAACAAAACATTGATACTTGTTCAAATCAGTGATACATTTTCAAACGCCAAGAACAAGAAAAAGCTTAGTTCAAGAGAAAATGACAGCTGTTTCCAGGGAATGTTTTGAAAGCATCTTATACCTGATGCAACAGATCGTTTAAGCATGCCTTCTCAAAAAGTTAGTGGAAGGCTCAAACCATGTGAAGAGACGCAATTTTTTACATTACAATCATTTTTCATGCACAAAAAATGTTGCTACCCCACGAAACCACTTAAAATTAATAAGTCTTCAATAAAAATATTTATAGTATTACTTTTCATCGTTGTTCAGAAGCAGTACTCAAGTAAGGAGATGAGTTCGGCCTACTGTTTTGACATTGTAATGTTATCAGTCAATACATGGAAGCGAACTCAACCCCCTCCCCGAAATAGTCGCCAGCGCATCAGTTTTAGCTGGTTTAATAATAATAGTAATAATAATAAGCTTTATACTATGTTATTCGAATATGATGTTCGTCAATTATCACATTACGTAATGCTTAGACTATATAAAATATGTTATAAGTTAAATTAATATTCATTAAAAACTTTAATATAATTAACAACAAATTATAATTAACGTGTCGTTTGTCCTTGGAGCAACCGATGCATCATTGTACAGGCGTTAATGTACATTTGGATAGGTCATTGTCTTAAAGCGAAAACAGTTTCTAGGAAAGTATAAATAATGTACTTAATTCTGAAAACAAAAATACCCCACATGGTCAATTTTGAATGTACCATTGAATGAATAAACAGATTATCAAAAATATTTAAATTTCCTGAGAAGACAATTGAGAGACCATAGATGGAAAACGTAAAGCAAATAATAAAAAGATGCAATATTACTGGTTTAAAAACTAATTTCAAAACCAATTGTGTTGCCCAGAAATCAGCTTCTTTTCCAAACTCATTCAAAGTCAAATCTCAAGTTTGATTTTGATAGATTAGTTTTTTCGTGAGTTATCGGTGGAACAAAATTCTTAACATACATACATACACATACGACATTGGAAATCGTCTCCAAAATTCGAAACCCTGGAGCCAATTCGCAAAGATCCGAACAGATCACAAAATGATTTTTCGACATCTGACAATACTTTCCTCACTCAGTGTGTAATTGGAAAGTAAAAAAAAATGACAAGTTATCAGAATATACGTATAATCAGATGCATATTGAAGAGGAATCACAAGTCTATATTGTAATGTGAGACGCTTTGATCAGAATGGGAGATGAGTGCGACCCTCGTTTTTGATTTTTGAATGTAATCAAAACAGAGAGATGCACTCAATCCCCTCCCTGAATAGTTGTTTGTTTTCAGATCAATTTCGTTACTTAATCACTCTGGAAGATTTCGTCTTAACATAACACGTTTCATTTTCAACATTTCTGAATTTTCGGAATGGGAACGATTAGACAACATATGGGAGTACAAGAAACCCACTCATACACTCAAATACAAGTATGAAAATGAGCTTCTTGTTCTCCAACACATTATCCGGTTGACATGTTTTCTTCATCAGCGTGACTTAGTGTCTTCTATTTCAGGTATAATGAACAATATTTACACGCTGTTACACCACGTTGTAGTTGTTGTCCTGTCAATGGTGAATATGTTGGTGAAATTCAAATAAAGAGGATGAAGGTATTTCTCTATCTCTTCTTTTCTCACTCGTTTAGTCTATTCTGATTATTCGTGGCCCCATGAACTATTTCTCTATTTTACTGTTAACGTGTCGAAATTTTTCGATACATGAATTTATATTGTAATTCTTATGAATTATAATTTATATTATTATACCTGTTCTTTCCCTTATACGACGGTCGAATTTTAAGTAAGAACCATTTGCACATCCTGTCCGCGTAGTTTTGTCAGGGTCCGGGTTGGCCACTTTCGGCAAGTCCCTACTACGACAGCGCGTTCCGTCTACCTGCTTCTGTTAGTTGTTCTGTAATGTTTCTCACCATGTCAGTAATGAATCGCACCAGTTGTGAGGTGCGATCCATTATACGGGTTTTAAATGCAAGAAAAGTTCATACCGTCGAAATTCACCGGCAAGTTATTGAAGTTTATGGGAAAAGTGTAATGAATGATCGCAATATCCTTAAGTGTTGCATGCTTTGAGGAACTAATGTTCATGATGAAGAACGATCGAGATATCTTACGAGTACTATCATGAATGAAGAGTTGACACAAAAGGGTTGATGAGGAAATTCGCCGAAACAGGCGCTTCACTATTGACGAGCTTCATCCCTAATTTAGAACCATCATACATCCCTTATTTATACTTTCATATTTTTTCCCCAAAACGTAAATGGACAGGCGGTAGAGATCTTTGATGATGTATTCAAAACTCGTGCTACGACTTAACTAGTGTTTACATATTAATATGTTGAAAGTAAAATATAAAATTGTTCATATTTTCATTTCTAGTATAAGATATTTTCATAAATAAGCGTCTCATGTTACTAAAAAACAGCTCTTACATAAAAATGACCCTCGTAATATAAAGGATAGACATTTCAAGAAGACTATATTCCTCCTTTTCGATCTTCCAAGGATGTCGGCCAAAGCTGTGTTCGGAACTGGAGTTGTAATCGGTCTATAATGTGACGACAGTTACGATGAAAGGAGACATAATTATGCTTCTGAACTTTTTAATCCTATCATGAGCCAATTTGTGTTAAGTAACTTGTCATTTATTTGCACCTTTTCAGTACTAATTCCAATAAAAAGTAGGTTCTCTTAAATTTTGTTAATTAAATTCGGAAATATTGAACTCTTGCCATGTGTAAAAAAATTATAAAGTAATATAAAATATCATCCTTATAGTTGAGAGCGTTGGCTTTTCCTGAAAATGCTGCGTCGAGGTGTTGAAAACCGCCGTTTCGGCCAATTTGCTGTGGCTTTCTTCTTGACTTCTTTATTACTACCCTAAAGAAAACCACAACAAGATGACCGAAACGGTGGCTTTCAACTTGTTGGGCACACACCTAAGCTCTTCTTTTTCTTCGTTCCGAAGAAGTTTTGGTGGATATGAGGACATTTGATAACGTAGTATGGTATACAGGAGGCACTGACAGATCACAATAATAATCTCAGTCGTCTCTCGTACGCCAAAATACATCGCCATCACATGTTGTAACTATCGGTTCAGCTGTTACTTATAAGCAATCCAGTGGGTGTATTTTCAGAAAGGGACTGTACAGACAAATTGCAGAAAATGAGGAAGGTAGATGAGGTGTGGTTAAACTCTAGACTGCCAACAAACAATTTAATGTCATGAAACATGAAAATAATGAAAGAATACAAAGCTGAAATTCAGGTGAGACACTGGGATGAGGTGAGACGATCCGTTCCTTCAAAGGCGTTGGGTCGATGTCGAGGTGATGATTTTGAGTTGATGTGCTGTTGAGGTTGAATTGCTGACCGCTTATCACGTGGCGATTCAACGTGTCGATGCCCTCTCGAGATAATCTTCAGGTTGAAATAATTCCCCCAGCTGTCTCCTGGTACAAACTGAAGGGGAAGTCGTCGGCTTGCTTACCGAGTGATGAGAGTACTCAAACATTTTTGATGTTGACTCCTCGGACGAGTTTTTGCAGAGAGTGAGTTGTCCACATGTCGTGGATAGCTTTTGGAGACTCGCACTGCACGCGCGAATGGTTAGTCTGTCCGTCAATCGATCGCGTGACGTAACAGGTTAAGCGTGTATCAATTATTCGTCTGGTTCGATGGCGTGAATATTACGTAATGTCAGGTTATTGTAAATTGTTCTGGCGGGGAAGTGCAGCCACGCGGACTCCAGTATAATTAATAAATGAGTCTGTAATAAAATAAGCTAGTCATACTATGTCCAACTATTTTATCTATTTTTTCACGTAACTCAAAAATTAAATTTTGAATGAACCTTTGAGCTATGAAGGAATTGTTCACAGAAGTTCAACAATCGAGGGATGTCACTCAACTGGCACAAAGAGCATAGAGTCCACAAGATTGTTCACTTGTCTAATGACACGATATCTGAACAGAGACCAGAGATAACCAGTTACCAAAACAGTGAAATGTGAATAAATTTTAATACTCGGTTATCCCACTTCCTCCCCCAGATCGCCTCTACTTCCCCTTGGATATAATTTGTTTGAAAGATATGTTCGTTTTCGGATGGCCCTCGTTGCTGCTTGGATCGTCCAATGATGATTGCTATCAATCGAATAATCACACATCAGAACCATGCAATACCTTAGCGTATATTGAAACAATACAACAATGTGATTAACATTTTGGAAATATATTACGCCAATAGTTGAATTTGTAGAAAGGGGCCACAGACAACCTATTACCGTAACTTTGACTTGCAATCCAGTTATAGTAATCGGTTATCCATACCCCCTCTCCAAAATTGTCTCTCCTGCCCCTTGCATATCATTTGCTTGAAAGACATCATTCCAATCGGGGCGGCTTTTACTACATCCTAACTTAGCTGCTTTCATCTGCAAATAATGATTGCTAACAATCGTATAATGACATACCTGAAACACGTAAAATATTACAGAAGATGCTTATCATATAATAACATTAGTATCATAGTAGAGAATTTGTATTAACGCGAACTTACTATTTTCCTAGAAACAATACAGTAAAAACTCACTAACCAATACTAAAATAGAATGTTCAGAAGATCCTGAAAACAAAACGGAAAATCAACAAAATAATGTGCCATTCAGATAAAAAAACTCAAGTGCTCTAAATGAACGTTACCTGTAATAATAATGACCAATGATATTGGAAGTAGTTTCGAACCAAACTCAAAGTCTGGGTAATATTGACACCATTTTGTGACGACTCGTACAGAACATTGTAATAAGCATTCCAATGGGAGTATTTTCAGAGAGGGACCAGAGGTAACCAATTAACAAAACTCCGAACAGTAATCCAGTTTTACTAATCGGTTATCCCTACTCCCTCACCAAAATTGTAACTCCATCTCCTTGCGTATCTTTTGCTTTATAGAAGTCTTCATATTTTGACGGCTATCCTGGCTGGTTTGATCGTCCAATATTGTTCTCTAAAAATCGTATAATAACATACCTGAAAAACGCTTTACGTTACATAAGATGCTTGTAATGTATTAGCATAAGTAGCACAATAGATAAACTCATATGTAGTAGTACTCTTAGTAGTCATCCAGTAGAAAACCATTTACCAGGAAAAAAACTGACACAATCCGGAAAATCCTAAAAAACGAAAAAATATGAAAAAATGTTTCAAACCGAATGAACTCATATGTTCTAAATGAAAGTTACCTGTAATAATAATGACAAAAGATATAGGCGGTAGATTGGAACCAAACCCAATGTCTGGGCAATATTGACCGCATTTAGTGACAACCGGTACAGCACATTGTAATAAGCATTCCAGTGGGTGTATTTTCAGAGAGGGACCAGAGGTAACCAAAAACCAAAACTGAACAGTAATCCAGTTTCAGTAATGGGTTATCCCTACTCCCTCACCAAAATTGTAAGTCCATCTTCTTGCTTATCTTTTGCTTTAAAAGTATCATCGTTTTCGGACGGCTCTCATGGCTGCTTTGATCTTCTTATATTGATGGCAAAAAATCGTATATTAACTTACCTAAAACCCGCTATACATGTCAGAAGATGCGTTAATATAATAATATTAGTAGCATAGTAAGTAATTTGTGTTAACTCCTACGTAGTAATATTCTTAGTAGTAAACCAGTAGAAAATCTATTACAAGGAAATAACATGCGCAATCCGGATAATTCTAAGAAAAGAAAAAAAGATTCAATAAGATTAAAGTTACCTTTAATAATAATGATCAATAATATAGGTGGTAGATTGGAACCAAACCCGATGTCTAATCAATATTGACACCATTTAATGACGTTTGGTACAGCACATTGTAATAAGCATTCCCGTTGGTGTATTTTCAGAGAGGGACCAGAGGTAACCAATTACCAAAACTGTGAACCTTAATTCAGTTTTAGTAATCGGTTATCCCTACTCCCTCACCAAAATTGTAAGTCCATCTTCTTATCTTTTGCTTTAAAAGTATCATCGTTTGCGGACGGCTCTCATGGCTGCTTTGATCTTCTCATATTGATTGCAAAAAATCGTGTATTAACGTACCTAAAACCCGCTATACATTGCAGAAGATGCGTGTAATGTAATAACATAGTAGATAATTTGTGTTAACTCCTACGTAGTAATATTCTTAGTAGTAAACCAGAAGAAAATCATTTACCAGAAAAGACAAAAACCCAATCCGTATAATCCCAACAAAAATGAAAAAAATTTTCAAACAGAATAAACTCATATGTTCTAAATGAAAGCTACCTGTAATAATAATGACCAGTGATATAGGCGGTAAATTGTAACCCAACCTGATGTCTTGGCAATATTGACAGCATTAAGTGACGTCCAGTTCAGCTCATTGTAATAAACATTCCAGATGGTGAAATTTCAAAAAGGGAACAGAGGTAACCAATGAACCAAAACTCCGAACAGTAATCCAGTTTTACTAATCGGTTATCCCTACTCCCTCACCAAAATTGTAACTCCATCTCCTTGCGTATCTTTTGCTTTATAGAAGTCTTCATATTTTGACGGCTATCCTGGCTGGTTTGATCGTCCAATATTGTTCTCTAAAAATCGTATAATAACATACCTGAAAAACGCTTTACGTTACATAAGATGCTTGTAATGTATTAGCATAAGTAGCACAATAGATAAACTCATATGTAGTAGTACTCTTAGTAGTCATCCAGTAGAAAACCATTTACCAGGAAAAAAACTGACACAATCCGGAAAATCCTAAAAAACGAAAAAATATGAAAAAATGTTTCAAACCGAATGAACTCATATGTTCTAAATTTAAGTTACCTGTAATAATAATGACAAAAGATATAGGTGGTAGATTGGAACCAAACCCAAAGTCTGGGCAATATTGACCGCATTTAGTGACAACCGGTACATCACATTGTAATAAGCATTCCAGTGGGTGTATTTTCAGAGAGGGACCAGAGGTAACCAATTACCAAAACTGAACAGTAATCCAGTTTTAGTAATCGGTTAACCCTACTCCCTTACCAAACTTGTAAGTCCATCTTCTTTCTCTCCTTTGGCCTTAAATGTATCATCGTTTTCGGACGGCTCTCATGGCTGCTTTGATCTTCTTATATTGATGGCAAAAATCGTATATTAACTTACCTAAAACCCGCTAAACATTGCAGAAGATGCGTGTAATGATATAACATTAGTAGATAGTAGATAATTTGTGTTATCTCCTACGTAGTAATATTCTTAGTAATAATCCAGTAGAAAATCATTTACCAGATAAGACAAAAACACAATCCGTATAATCCTAAAATAAATTTCCAACACAAGAAACTCATATGTTCTAAATGAAAGCTACCTGTAATAATAATGACCAGTGATATAGGCGGTAAATTGGAACCCAACCTGATGTCTTGGCAATATTGACAGCATTTAGTGACGTCCAGTTCAGCACATTGTAATAAAAATTCCAGATGGTGTAATTTCAGGGAGGGACCAGAGGTAACCAATGAACCAAAACTGTAAACTATAATTGAGTTTTAGTAATCGGTTATCCCTACTCCCTCACCAAAATTGTAAGTCGATCTTCTTGCTTACCTTTTGCTTTAAAAGTATCATCGTTTTCGGACGGCTTTCAAGGCTGCTTTGATCTTCTCATATTGATGGCAAAAAATCGTGTATTAACTTACCTAATACCCGCTATACATTGCCGAAGATGCCTGTAATGTAATAACATTAGTAGCATAGTAGATAATTTGTGTTATTTTCACGTATTAATATTCTTAGTAGTAAACCAGTAGAAAATCATTTACCAGGAAAAAACAGATGCAATCCGGATAATTCTAGAGAAATAGGAAAAAACGTTGCAATCAGAATAAACTAATATGTTCTAAATGAAAGCTACCTGTAATAATAATGACCAATGATATAGGTGGTAGAATAGAACCAAACCCTGTGTCTGGGCAATATTGACAGCATTTATTGATGTCCGGTACTGCACATTGCAATAAGCATTCCAGTGGGTGTATTTTCAGAGAGGGACCAGAGGTGACCAATTACCAAAACTGTGATCTGTAATTCAGTTTTAGTAATCGGTTATCCCTACTCCCTCACCAAAATTGTAACTACTTCTGCTTTCTTATCATTTGCTTGAAAAAGTATCTTCGTTTTCGACGGCTCTCATGGCTTCTTTGATCTTCTAATATTGATTGCTAAAAATCGTATATTAACTTACCTAAAACATGCTATCCATTGCAGAAGATGCTTGTAATGTATTAGCATTAGTAGAATAGTTGATAAACTAGCATGTAGTTGTAGTCTTAGTAGTAATTAAGTAATAAACCAAAAACCACGAAAATAACTGACATAATGCGGATAATCCTAAAAAATAAGAAAAAAAGTTTCAAACAGAATAAACTCATATGTTCTAAATGAAAGTTACCTGTAATAATAATGACAAAAGATATAGGTCGTAGTTTGGAACCTAACCCGATGTCTTGGCAATATTGACACCATTATGTGACGTCCGGTACAGCACATTGTAGTAAGCATTCCAGTGGGTGTATTTTCGAAGAGGGACCAGAGGTGACCAATTACCAAAACTGTGATCTGTAATTCAGTTTTAGTAATCGGTTATCCCTACGCCCTCACCAAAATTGTAACTACTTCTGCTTTCTTATAATTTGCTTGAAAAAGTATCTTCGTTTTCGGACGGCTCTCATGGCTGCTTTGATCTTCTCATATTGATGGCAAAAATCGTGTATTAACTTACCTAAAACATGCTATACATTGCAGAAGATGCGTGTAATGTAATCACATTAGTAGCATAGTAGATAATTTGTGTTATCTCCTACGTAGTAGTATTCTTAATAGTAAACCAGTAGAAAACCATTTACCAGGAAAAAACAGATGCAATCCGGATAATTCTAGAAAAATAGGAAAAAACGTTTTAAACAGAATAAACTAATACGAGTATGTTCTAAATGAAAGCTACCTGTAATAATAATGACCAATGATATAGACGGCAAATTGGAATTAAACATGAAGTCTGGGCAATATTGACAGCATTTACTGATGTCCGGTACAGCACATTGCAATAAGCATTCCAGTGGGTGTATTTTCAGAGAGGGACCAGAGGTAACCAATTACCAAAACTGTGAACTGTAATCCAGTTTTAGTAATCGGTTATCCCTACTCCCTCACCAAAATTGTAAGTTTATCTTCTTGCTTATCTTTTGCTTTAAAGGTATCATCGTTTTCGGACGGCTCTCATGGCTGCTTTGATCTTCTGATATTGATGGCTAAAAATCGTATATTAACTTACCTAAAACATGCCATACATTGCAGATGATACTTGTAATGTATTAGCATTAGTAGCATAGTTGATTAACTCGTATGTAGTAGTAGTCTTAGTAGTAATCCAGTAATAAACCAGGAAAACAACTGACACAATCCGGATAATTCAAAAAAAATAAGATAGAAAATTTCAGACAGAATAAACTCGTATGTTCTAAATGAAAGTTACCTGTAATAAGAATGACCAATGATATACACGGCAAATTGAAATTAAACCCGAAGTCTGGGCAATATTGACAGCATTTAGTGACGTCCTGTACAGCACATTGTAATAAGCATTCCAGTGGGTGTATTTTCAGAGAGGGACCAGAGGTAACCAATTACCAAAACTGTGAACTCTAATCCAGTTTTAGTAATCGGTTATCCCTACTCCCTCACCAAAATTGTAAGTCTATCTTCGTGCTTATCTTTTGCTTTAAAGGTATCATCGTTTTCGGACGGCTCTCATGGCTGCTTTGATCTTCTGATATTGATGGCTAAAAATCGTATATTAACTTACCTAAAACACGCCATACATTGCAGATAATACTTGTAATGTATTAGCATTAGTAGCATAGTTGATTAACTCGTATGTAGTAGTAGTCTTAGTAGTAATCCAGTAATAAACCAGGAAAACAACTGACACGATCCGGATAATTCTAAAAAAAAGAAGATAAAATGTTTCAATCAGAATAAACTCATATGTTTGAAATGAAAGTTACCTGTAATAATAATGACCAATGATATAGACGGCAGATTGGAATTAAACCCGAAGTCTGGGCAATATTGACAGCATTTAGTGACGTCCTGTACAGCACATTGTAATAAGTTTTCCAGTGGGTGTATTTTCAGAGAGGGACCAGAGGTAACCAATTACCAAAACTGTGAACTCTAATCCAGTTTTAGTAATCGGTTATCCCTACTCCCTCACCAAAATTGTAAGTCTATCTTCGTGCTTATCTTTTGCTTTAAAGGTATCATCGTTTTCGGACGGCTCTCATGGCTGCTTTGATCTTCTGATATTGATGGCTAAAAATCGTATATTAACTTACCTAAAACACGCCATACATTGCAGATGATACTTGTAATGTATTAGCATTAGTAGCATAGTTGATTAACTCGTATGTAGTAGTAGTCTTAGTAGTAATCCAGTAATAAACCAGGAAAACAACTGACACGATCCGGATAATTCTAAAAAAAAGAAGATAAAATGTTTCAATCAGAATAAACTCATATGTTTGAAATGAAAGTTACCTGTAATAATAATGACCAATGATATAGACGGCAGATTGGAATTAAACCCGAAGTCTGGGCAATATTGACAGCATTGAGTGACGTCATGTACAGGACATGGTTATAAGCATTCCAGTGGGTGTATTTTCAGAGAGGGACCAGAGGTAACCAATTACCAAAACTGTGAACTGTAATCCAGTTTTAGTAATCGGTTATCTATACTCCCTCACCAAAATTGTAAGTCTATCTTCTTGCTTATCTTTTGCTTTAAAGGTATCATCGTTTTCGGACGGCTCTCATGGCTGCTTTGATCTTCTGATATTGATGGCTAAAAATCGTATATTAACTTACCTAAAACACGCCATACATTGCAGATGATACTTGTAATGTATTAGCATTAGTAGCATAGTTGATTAACTCGTATGTAGTAGTAGTCTTAGTAGTAATCCAGTAATAAACCAGGAAAACAACTGACACAATCCGGATAATTAAAAAAAAATAAGATAGAAAATTTCAGACAGAATAAACTCGTATGTTCTAAATGAAAGTTACCTGTAATAAGAATGACCAATGATATACACGGCAAATTGAAATTAAACCCGAAGTCTGGGCAATATTGACAGCATTTAGTGACGTCCTGTACAGCACATTGTAATAAGCATTCCAGTGGGTGTATTTTCAGAGAGGGACCAGAGGTAACCAATTACCAAAACTGTGAACTGTAATCCAGTTTTAGTAATCGGTTATCTATACTCCCTCACCAAAATTGTAAGTCTATCTTCTTGCTTATCTTTTGCTTTAAAGGTATCATCGTTTTCGGACGGCTCTCATGGCTGCTTTGATCTTCTGATATTGATGGCTAAAAATCGTATATTAACTTACCTAAAACATGCCATACATTGCAGATGATACTTGTAATGTATTAGCATTAGTAGCATAGTTGATTAACTCGTATGTAGTAGTAGTCTTAGTAGTAATCCAGTAATAAACCAGGAAAACAACTGACACGATCCGGATAATTCTAAAAAAAAGAAGATAAAATGTTTCAATCAGAATAAACTCATATGTTTGAAATGAAAGTTACCTGTAATAATAATGACCAATGATATAGGTGGTAGAATAGAACCAAACCCTGTGTCTGGGCAATATTGACAGCATTGAGTGACGTCATGTACAGGACATGGTTATAAGCATTCCAGTGGGTGTATTTTCAGAGAGGGACCAGAGGTAAGCAATTACCAAAACTGGGAACTGTAATTCAGTTGTAGTAATCGGTTATCCCTACTCCCTTACCAAAAAGTAAGTCCATCTTCTTGTTTATCTTTTGCTTTAAAGGTATCATCGTTTTCGGACGGCTCTCATGGCTGCTTTGATCTTCTGATATTGATGGCTAAAAATCGTATATTAACTTACCTAAAACATGCCATACATTGCAGATGATACTTGTAATGTATTAGCATTAGTAGCATAGTTGATTAACTCGTATGTAGTAGTAGTCTTAGTAGTAATCCAGTAATAAACCAGGAAAACAACTGACACGATCCGGATAATTCTAAAAAAAAGAAGATAAAATGTTTCAATCAGAATAAACTCATATGTTTGAAATGAAAGTTACCTGTAATAATAATGACCAATGATATAGGTGGTAGAATAGAACCAAACCCTGTGTCTGGGCAATATTGACAGCATTGAGTGACGTCATGTACAGGACATGGTTATAAGCATTCCAGTGGGTGTATTTTCAGAGAGGGACCAGAGGTAAGCAATTACCAAAACTGGGAACTGTAATTCAGTTGTAGTAATCGGTTATCCCTACTCCCTTACCAAAAAGTAAGTCCATCTTCTTGTTTATCTTTTGCTTTAAAGGTATCATCGTTTTCGGACGGCTCTCATGGCTGCTTTGATGTTCTAATATTAATGGCTAAAAATTTTATATTAACTTACCTAAAACCTCTATATATATCGCACAGTGTGACAATCGTTGCAGCAGTTAGTAATAAGCAATATAGCTGTTGTATTTTTGGAAAGGGACAGGAGACATCTACTTACCGTAACTGGGGACTGTAATCCTGTTTTAGTGATCGGTTGTCTCTGCCTCCTTCCCAAAATCCTCCTTGCATGCCTTTCGAATAAAGGACATCTTTGTTTTCAGAGGACTCTCAAGAAAACCAATCTTGGATCTTGAATCTTCAAATGAATTTTGCTAATAATCGTATACTGACATATCTGAAAAACGCAATAGTTAAAAGATTCTTATTATGTTATAACCTTTGTATCATTGTAGAGAATTTTTATTAACTCTAATGTATTTGTAAATTTTCTTATTAGTAATTCAGTATGAACTGATTTGCGTGGACATGATGCGAGAATCCTTCAAATAGGAAAAAATGTGTCATTCAGAAATATTCATTTGTTTTTTTTAATAAAAGTTTCCTATAATAATAATGTTTAATATAATTGTTGGCAGTTTGAAACTAATCTCGGTAAGTAAGGTAAATATATTTTAATACAAATTTATGCAAGAGAGAGGTACAAACATTTAAAGCTCTTGTTACCAGTTCTTTGGGCATCTACGCACATTTTCCAACGATTCTGCCGTGCGTCTTTGTACGCATCTTGGAAGGCGTCTTTGGGAACCTCGTTCGACGGCCTTCGTCACAGCTGTTTGGATCTCTTCAATCGTCTCAAAACGGATTTTTTCAGGCGCTTTTGATCCTGGGGAACAAAAAGATGTCAGTCGGGGCAAGGTCTGGACTGTACGGGGGCTGCGGCAGCGTTGGAAAGTTTATCTTGGCCAGGAGCACCCGCACGCGCGGAGCAATGTGGCTGGGAGCGTTGTCTTTGTGGAGCGTCCAGATGGCGGCGATCTCCCTTCTCGTGCGGATGACCATATTTCTCAATCTCTCCGGAACATGAACGTAGTTTTCTGAAGGTTTCAAGTTTCCGCCATCATCTGGACACTCAATCGACGATCCGTGTTCAACAAATTTCGCACGCGGGCCACTTTTGGTTGACGAAGGACGTCCACTACCTCTTCCCAAACCGTCTCTAAACATCTTCAACCACCTCGAAACGAGCTGCGTCCCCGTTAGCTTCGTTGATAATTGTGTCGGCAAAGATTTTTGGCACAAGATTTGTTGTGAAGATCGGTGCAGCAGTAAGTAATAAGCAATGAAGCAGTTGTATTTTCAGAAAGGGATCAGTGATAACCTACTACGGAAACTGTGAACTGTAATCCAGTTTTAGTAATCGGTTATCTCTGCCCCCTCTCCAATATTGTTTTACCTTCCCTTTGCATATCTTCCGAATGAACGACATCTTCGTATCGGGACGGCTTTAATGACATCCAATCTTCGCTCCATGTATTTTCTAATAATGATTGCTAACAATCGTGCAATAACATACCTTAAAAACTCTTTACAATACATAGGATACTTGTAATATAATAAACTTTGTAGCAAGGTAGATAATTTGTGTTAACTCGTACGTAGAAGTATCTTAGTAGTAAAGCAGTAGACACTCGTTGACCACGTTCCAGAAAAAAAATCACAGAAAAAAAATCACACAGAAAAAAATATGTGCTTAATGAAAATTACCTGAAATAATCATGACCAACATAATTGGCTGCAGTTTGGAACCAAATCCGGAATCTTGGCAGTATATTACGCCATGTTGTGACATCCGATACAGCTGTTTGTAATAAGCAATACAGTTGGTATATTTTCAGAGAGAGATCAGAGACAACCAATTACCAAAACTGTGAACTGTAATCCAGATTTAGTAATAGATTATACCTACCCCCTCCCCAAAATTATTTCGTTCTCCTTACATATCTTTTGCTTGAAAGTTATCTTGCAGATCTTTGCTTGCGGATGGCTTTCATGAAATCAAATCTTGGTTGCTTCGATCTTGAAATGATTATTGCCATCAATCGTATAATGACCTGTCTCAACCTTGCGTAATACCTTCTATCATATTTAAACCATTCAATGCATTACTTTTTGGGAATATATAACACCATGTTGTGGCAATTTAGTTAGTAATATGCAATGAAGTAATTGTATTTTTGGAAAGGGACCAGAGACAACCAATTACCGTAACTGTGAACTGTAATCCAGTTCTAGTAATTGGTTATCCCTACTCCCTCCCCAAAATTATTTCCATTTCTTCTTTCATATCTTTCGAATGAAGGACATCTTCGTTTTCGGATATGCTCTCAATAAATCCGATTTTTCTTCTTCTGACGTTGAAATGTTGCTTTTCGTTGCATCCTAAAGGTTGTTATGAGAAGGTGAGATGTGATCGTCCATCTGAAATGACGGAAAGGCAGAATCAGTAATCCCAGATTGACAATCGCCACTCGACCTCATTTGTGGCGGAAAGTTCTTTTCCTTTTACAAATACTAGCA
Source organism: Laupala kohalensis (assembly GCA_002313205.1). Lineage (NCBI taxonomy): Eukaryota > Metazoa > Arthropoda > Insecta > Orthoptera > Trigonidiidae > Laupala > Laupala kohalensis. The sequence continues at coordinate 522,374 of NNCF01129170.1, forward strand.
GAAATTATCACTTACTCTCAATACAATTGACTATTTACTCCCTTTTTTAATATGGAAATGCAACGCAAAATATTATTTAAAAATATGAACAAATTAAAATTATAGGAATGAAACGTAAATTTGATATGTTGGTATAAAACACATTTATATAAAATTCACAATGAAAAATAACTTTATCTTACTCTTGTTACTGACATTTGGTTCCTGACTTACGTTCTATTTTCATTTCATTGACATTCTTTGCTCTTTGATTTGGTTCGCAGATTTTGGTTTACGATGATAGATTTAAAAACTAAAGAGCGACACAATTTCTAATATTCTTCGAGCGAATGAAACATCATAAAATTACGTTGCAATATAAGGTTCTTGCAGTTTTTTTAAAATGTTGCATCTGTTGAAATCGTGAAGAATGGAAAATATGGTGCAGCTCAAGAGTCACATGAGTACAATTCAATGCGATGTATGTAATGTGACCCATGAACTCTGCCACATTTCCCAAGCTATCCATCTCGTGCTCTGGATAACAGGTTTGTTTCCGCTGGATATCCTCTTGTTAAGCAGAATATTAAACAGACATTTTTTTATTTATTCTCGGAAGGCAAATCATTATTGTGATACTTAAAACGTACAGTTAATATTGTGGAAAATTCCATGTGTGTTCACAATCAAATCCTACTTACCACACTGTTTTCAATTGCTTCAGCATTATTTCTCTGTCCACAATTTGCCGTTGAAATGAGGGCATGATACTGTCTAACTGCTAAAACTATTAAACTTTGTGGGTTTGAGCAATGAGACGGTATTATCCCCAACATCTGTATCCTCCTTATAGAATTCTTCTTTTTTCAACACGTTCTTTCTTTGTTCTTGCTATCTTGCATCATTTAAAATCATTCGAATTTCCAAATTTGTAGATAATAAAATTATTCCTAGTTCAAGAAGCACACTAGTACGTCATTATATTTAGTATTTAGTGTGTTTCTTGCACTCGAATAAATTTACTCTGGGTTCCTCAGTCACAACTTTTGATGGTTCCTCAAGTCTGGTTCTTGTTGTTTTTGTTCCTGTTTCTTCGAGACGCGTAGCGAGACGGAGAGATGAGGTCTGCTACCTGAGATGATTATCAACTCATTCACCACGTGGTGCAGATCTCAACCCCCCCATGCCCCGCTATTCAATCCCCCAACGACTCTAACCTGTGGATGAAACTTTGGTTGACATCCCGTTCAAAAAGTCGATTATTTTTATTATTATTATTACTGCTTTCTGAGAGTACATTAATTTATTATCCTCCCCCCATGCTCATTCGCTTAAACTGCTTCTTTGACAATAAAATTTATTTATTAAATGTGGTAGTTTTTTCTTCTTGGCTGTTGAGAGCATAAGGTATGAATCGTAAGTTTTATAAAAGGGATTTCACAATTATTGTGATTCTGAAATTTATCTTCTACGTTGATGCAGATGGTGATATGGAAGAAAAGATGGAATTGTCCATGTAAAGAAAAACTAAAAATTATATTCATTAGTTTTTCTAGATGGACAATAACACCCTTTTCCTCCATTTCTATTATATTTTTGTTTCTTTTTCTATTTCTTCTTTCAAATCCTTTTTTAAAAATCTGAGTGAAAAACATGAGGAGATCAAGATTAGTATATATACGAAATTACAAAGATATCAAAGTGTCACGTAATGAGTAGATGTTGAAGGAGGTCTGTCCTAGTGGATCCAAAGTTGTTTGAATCATAAAACCTTAGAAACGCTAGGAAGAAACTTCTTCCACACAGCATCTTCAATTGTCTTTGCGTCATCGACCTTTACTTGTTTTGTCTTTGACTGGTTCCATGGAATTTCAATTGTTTCCTGGTATGTGGGTGGTTGTACTTCATTCCAGGAGAGGAACCAGAAGTAATAACTCTCACACCGAATGCAAATCGCGTTTAAGGCTAATTTACATATTACATCACAGGTTGCGATTTACAAAATTACATCTTAATACCATTATTGCAAAGAGCAACAATTGCATAAATACCCCCCCCCCNTGAAGACTATATCACATAAGAAATTTTGTCAAAAAAATGTGACAAAGTTAATCAATGTGGAGATGGGGGAGAGAGATAAAAGACAGTAATTGGGAGAAGCATAGTGAGAATAGCCACTTATTAGTGTGAATAGAAAAATGAACATAATACAATGGCTGGAGTTTATTCCCTCTTTATTTATGTATCAGGAATATTCAAACTGAAACAGATATTTTGACACAACTAAATGCTTTTAAATTAGTAGATTATCCAAAAGCATGCTTTTCGTGGAAAAGAAGCAACCTCTACTTGAAGGAATAGAAATACTCAGTGTATTGAAAATCACTAAAGTACCACCATTCTTTCATGCAGAAATTACTTTTGAGATTAGAGGTACATTCCTTAACAGCAAACATTAACGAATTTTATATTATTTTGCCTCGCAAACTACTAACACATTATCGTGTTCATGACTTCTAAAAAGTTAATATACTTTACAAATTGAACTTGTATATCATATTGAATGCAAAGTTATAATTGTTGTACTAGAACACAACAGTTTGATCGACTTATCACTACAACTTTCAATGAAGTCCTTGTAATTAGATGAACGGTATAAGAGAACGGTATTTTACTTCGGTCAAACGAGTATCCTGAAATTACCAAACAAGTATCATAGGAAATACATTGAAGAAGGAAATGTCTAGAGACAGAGAGGAAGGAAGGAAGAAAGAAACATAGGGAAGGATGAAGTGAGGAATGGATGGGAGAGAGAGGACGAAGAGAGAGAGAGATGGGTGAGAGAGGGGGAAAGAGAACGATGGCCAAAAGGGAATGGGGAAGAGTGGGAGATAGAGAGATGGAGAGAGGAATGGAATAAGAGAAGGAGAGAGGGATGAAATAAGAGATGGGGGGAGAGGGTGGAATAAGAGAAGGGGAGAGAGGGTGGAATAAGAGAAGGGGAGAGAGGGTGGAATAAGAGAAGAAGAGAGGGATGGAATAAGAGAAGAAGAGAGGAAGAATGGAAGAAAATGGGAGGGGGAGAGATAAAATTTGAAACACACCCGAGAGATCGGGGTCGAGGCAAGAAGAGTTAGTCAAGGGAGACGTGACGTGAAAGAAGAAAGAGAGGAATATGGTACATGAAAGAGGAAGCAATACCAGATCCAGCTCGGGAACCCGTGATCGCTATCCACGTACTCACAAGAAATGAGCCCCTGGGCGGAAAAATATGTGAATTCCATGTCATTGTATGAATTTCAAGTCAAAAGCTCTGAAGCAAAAGACAATTGCATGGAATTGAGTAAACCTACTAAAACAAGCTTAATATTTATCATTGAGGAGAAGAAATTGCTGCGTGAATAATTGGTAATACTTATGATGTCGAAAATCACATAAGTACAACCTTTTGTTCACGCAGAAAACTCCTATTTGAATTTTACCCACATCCTTAACAGTATGCCTTGTAATTTACAGTACAACACATAGTGCTAACTCATTTCCGTGTGTCTAAAAAGATGATTTAAGTCACATTTGAAGCCTTTACATCACATTGGATGCAAAATTCTATTTCTTTTCTCATTTTAAACACAAATATGTATCAGTAGGTTTTGTTCAACTCCTTTTGAACTACACACATATTTCTTGTGTGTGCCTAAACGCGTGCGGTGAACCACGCGTGCGGTGAACCACGTAGACTGCTGCTGATTTTGAGAGCTAGAATAGCGCTAATCTCTCAAAGATAATTATGTGATAGGTGCAAACAAATATAAAGTTGACTAGGATAACCTCTCTCTCTCTCAACCAAATTGGTGATGACGATAGGGTTTATGTCTACGTGAAAGTCTTGGATGAAGATATGTTAGCATATTCAACACCAAGTGAGCCAAGTCAAAAGTATCCCAATCTCTTCATTAATCATGTGTAAAGTTGCCTCACCTGTGTACTATGCAACGGTAACAATAGATCTCCTCCAGTCTTCTTCGTCCTGTTGCGAGGGGTCGTCTAGCTCCTTCAACAGTCCAGTGTAGTCCAGCCTGTCTCCCTCTATGATTACTCTTATGAACTGAAACATCCAGAATGTTGGTGATGAATCCCCCATGCTGAGGAATATGATCTAATCATGCTTCCTTTCAAAACCTTCGACTATCGTGCCTTCTCTCATGCATATATTTCTTCTGTGTACCTTACACATGGAGAAGATGTGTGATAACTTTCGAACCCGGGACTCCTGCTTTGATCGTAGGGGTGTTAACCACTACACTACCCGTTCGCCTTCCGCAACTGTACACCATTTCCACCCAGACCTAAACCCCGGAAGACCTGAGACACATCTCCGTACAGGAGATAAGTGAACCAGGCGGCACACTATGCTGTGTGCACTTCAGTTCATTATACACATATTCCATCTATGTACCCATTCTTCCCGGGTTCGATTTCCGACTCGTCGCCATTTTCGTCTGACCGAAAGTTATCACATGTCTTCTCTCAGTTTTCCTCTTTGGTGATTCTGTTGATGCGGGTCACTTACTTTGTGAGCAGTCTTCTGACAATCTAACGGATGTGGATGTGAGCACGAATTCTTAGCGGGCGCGCCACTGTACCGTCGAATGCACGGCACAGGGGCACACAAGCTAAGAATGCGTCCTTCAGTGAAACTTGCGATCTTCTGTCACCGTCTTAAGCACTTTCACGTACGACTGAGCGCGCACGTTGTCATCATTGTCTGCAACGATACATCTCTTTTCCATACAGGGCTTCAGTCAGGATAATTGTACGTCATCACACGCACAATTTCCTGTAAAGTGATATCTATGCAACAAATTATTTTACCAACTACGAGTCCACAAGAAGTAAACTACAAGTGAATCGTTTTTAAACAAAAAATCCAAAAAGAATTCAACAAATTAAAATATACATTGTAGTAAAATCAAGGTGTTTATATAATTAGAAAAAACATAAATGAACCACACAATTGAAATTGTAAATAAAAGTAATATTGGCAAAAATAGGACTATCAAAAAGAAACAATTCAAATATTCTTGAATGTAGTATATTTATGAGACACTCATTTACCTTTCAGAGAAAATTTAAATTGTGAAACGTTTTCAGAATTTTTGGAGTAAATTGAATCAAGTTTTATGGGGTCACCCAGGAGGGATAGCAAGTCGAATGTGGCTCTCCACTCTAGAGTGACCCATGACACCTGACAATGGTCACATACGAGTGAGCATAATCACCAAAATAATGTCAGAGACGATAAATCAATCATATATTTCTTTTCAAGAAAAATCTTCGTTTTTAACTATATAAGAAGGACCTGGTCACTGATAAATAGTTGGGCGTAATCTATTAACACCTGATAAATTCTACATATCTGAAAAAATCCTCTCAAAAATATGTTTTTTCAAGCAATAAATGATAAAGATACATTCATACCAACAGGGTTGTTTTTCCGTAAATAGAAAATTATGTGGGGCCGCCAATGTGAGCTGGATCTTATATCTTTTATCCAAGCTGGTTTCACTCATATCCCATGTTGTTCAAATATACCGATTTACAAAAAAATATTTCTTCGAGGCGAGTGACGCATCCCAAAACACTGTTGCTCTGAAAACAACAATCCAATGAACAGAATTTCCTCTTTTTGTTAATAAAAAAAGAAAGGTAAATTTGTTCATTGCAGTGTTGCTTTTAATGTTATTTTAGGTGTAGTCACTGATGTTGGGGTCTGCGTAGTGTTCTTTCCTGAGAAAAACTACACTGGATGTTGGAAGGCTTTTACGATCCCTTGGTATAAATTCTTGCCAATTCCACAAATGAAGTATACGAATGTTATTTCGCGGGTTATCGATTTTTTACATACCGAATGTTGTCTTTGTCTTTTGTATTTAAGATACACATAAATAGTTTTGTAAATAGAGAAAATTACAACATATGAACAAATGTAGCTTAAATAATCTTGTATGATAACATTTTTATACAACAATTTGAACAACATTAATAAAACCTCTGTTATTCCAGAGTAAATTTTGTGTTATGATTTATAAATAAAGATTTGAGACTTACACTAGATTACTCATAAAAACTTAATAATAGTTAGATTACAATACAAATAAAAATGCATCAAATGAACGTTATATAAATGTAAAGAGTAAAGTTACCTCCGAATGATATGGAGCAAGAATATTATTTGTTGTCTTGCGTGAAGATGTGAATTGCAATCAAGGAAGTCGTTTAACAGCAAGTATTTCTGCTACGATCCATGCTGCAAAACGACATCCTAGCTTACAAATCAGATACGTAACAGGGTTGAAACTTGTATTGAAAAAATATCATCATGCAATATGCTGGATCTTCCAATCGGAACAGAGTATGATAATATTGAACGAATGAAGAAGGGGAAAGATGCTCCAAATCTTCGGTCGTTTCGTGCTGCGCTGTCTCCATATATTTCTTCCGTGTACCCTACACGTAGAGAAGATATGTGATAATTTTCGGCCAGGTGAAAATGGTGATGAACCGACAATCACCATATTCATCTGAACGAAAGATATCTCATACATGTTCTGCATTGCACGCACACTTGCGTGGCGGGTGGTGTGGGGCAACTGGATAACTCCTTTCGAAACGGTACCTCCACGTGTATGCCTGGTTCCATTGTGTTTTATTCGTCTGCGTTACTCACATCATTATTGGACAAACGTATTCATCTTATAAAAAAACAACAACAAACAACTATTTAGTTGTCTGAGGAATTTAAAATGACGGATTTTGTGGTCTTTGAGGATCGTGTGATAGGTATCTACTGCTCCGGAATTTTTATTTTGTGCGTTCCTTCTGCTGATATAAAGACAAATATTGTCTGAGGTCTGAATATGATACCTTCATTTCATACGGCATTACAGACAAACCCAAGAAAATATTTATCCGCTCATACAATAAACGAAGAAAACTATAAAAACAGATATAAAACCCACCGCATTTCTTGTTTATAGTAGTACTTAATGTTAAAAATAGTTTTGATGTACATGGTCAATGTATCTCAAAACTATGCATTTGAACTACTGATTTGTATAGTAACCGTATTATATCGACCGTATCACTTGAAATGTGTTTTTTTTCTTTTTTTTCCGGCCTCCTCCTCCCCTTATAGCCGGCCTGAACCTCACCATTTTGGTTTTGTATTTTAGTCGAAAGATATCAATTACAGTTTAGTTTATACAATTACAGTTACAGTTTATATACATAGTTTTGCAAGTAATATACCAAACATAGTAATACATTTCAAGATATCACATAACTTTACGGGTAACATAATTTACAAAACGATAATATTGTATATACACGGAAAGAACATTGCAGAATTACAAAGAATATATTTGACATAATTTGCCCACTCAATGTGTGACTCGTATTTTCAATTATCCAATGTTTGAAAATGAAAATTGTTAAATTTTTCTTTTTGCATAGATAGGGGTAAAAACAAGTATTTTTATTATTAAACTTTATAATTGATAATTATATTTTAAGAACTAGAAAATAGTTGCTAACAAATGGATTAAACATAAAATAAAAAATGAAGAGATCCTAAAAGATGAAAAGTCACTTCGTAGAAAAAAAAAGTGAAACAAGAAATAATATTGATCTTAAAATTGGTTTACACACTTAAAAAATGAAGTGCTCATGTTCACAAATGTAAAGTATCTATCACCTTAGAATTTCCAATGTAAAAAACATGTTTTACATAAAATAAAGTTTAACATTAATGATTCTTATATTAATTACACATTTGTTACACGTCTCCTAAAAACTACACAGTTTTCTTTTTTTATGATTTTTGTTCATTTTACTTAGTACATATCACTCGACTGCACAAATATAACTAATGTATAAATGCGGCCTCCTCCTCCCCTAATAGCCGTCCAATACCTCCCCATTTACTTTCCACTTACTACAGAAAGTATCCATTTTAATGTGTTTTGTCCTCTGTGCTTTGTATAAAATTGCGTTCTAACTAATAATGCAATATAATTATGGCATATTGCAGGAAAAATACACAAAAGCATTATTATTTTTATTACTTTTTAGGAAACTTTTACTTTTTTTATTTTTTTTAACGGCATAATATTTTAAATATTACTCATCCAAATCTGACAGAATGGGCGTTAAAATTAGGAATATTGGCCTTATAGCAGTGCAATATTATTACAGTCATTATAGCAGTCTTATATTACACAATTACAATATAATTTCAATTAATACTTAAATTATAGAATATTATTCTAAATACACAAAATATTAGTTTGTGTTATAAAGTTCAATTTCTCCCTCTTTTATTGGTATAATATTCTGAATGTTATTTATCTAATCTGACATAATGGGCGTTAAGATTAGGAATGAGGTTTTATTAGTATAGGTATAATTATTGAATCGTTGACCTTATAGCAGTCATATATTATAGCAGTCATTATAGCAGTCTTATATACACAATTATCATATAATTTCAATTAATACTTAAATTAAAAAATATTATTCTAAATACACAAAATATTTGCGTGCGTTATTAAGTCCAATTTCCCTCTTGAATTCGTCATAACGACTGTCAGTCCAGCTTCTTTTATTAGCGATAAAACACTACAAGAATTTGAAAACTGATATAAGGATTTTGGTTATCTACTTCCAAAAAGTTTAAGTAATGTTATTGTTCTACATGTTTTTATCTCCAATGAAATGGAACTAGTGTTAATTAATAATAAAAAATTAATATTAAAGGTTTGGTAATGTAGTGTCACTAATTAAGAAAGGGTAAGGGTGTGGCATTAACCTGCAATTAATATTAATTTTTAGTGTTTATTATTAGTGTTAGTGTTTATAATATACAAATGATAAAATGATGAAATGCACAATTGATGAACATTCGCAACAACCAAGAATAACACAATTCAACAAACACGATGAAGATGAGAAGTGGTACTTGATATATTAATATTTTCCGACTTGTTTAAAAGTTTTATAAAATTAAATATTGCAATTAATTTTGATTTAAAAAACGCCCTGCAATGAGGTCAAGTCATGCAACCAACATTGCTGCTTTGTAAATTAATTGTCTTGTTCGATACATCCGTTGCAGTTTCATCTTGCAATATACAAATAATAATCAATAAAAAATATAATTTGGGCTCTCATAGGTGTGCAAAACTTCACGAAATTTTTTCATGAAATAGGGTCTAAAAATTGGTTGCAAAATTTGATCGTTGACAACTCACTTCATGGGACAAGAAAAGCATTATATTGGTAAATCAATGTCATTTTGTTTCAATTTTTTTCCATCCCCGACTCTAATTTTAATATTTTTGGATGAGAGTTAAGATGATGAATATGGTAACCAAGTTTGGCAACACCCAACCATTGATTACATGTCATCTAACGACTTAAGCCCACATTTTATAGTAATAGATTTATTTAATACAAAGCACTACAATTTAAGAGAAACATTGGTTATTGGAGTTAGTTATTGTTGTAAATTATGAATAATAAATTTTTTATATCAACTTAGAAGATATGTTACAAATCATATGGGGTTAAAATATTTAAGAAATGACCTATATTGAAATCTGGCACAGTTTTTGCATTTTTGGCATGTTTCTCAATCTCTCCATTTTTGGCACAGTTAACTCTTAACTATAATATTAGGGAAAGTGATATATAATAAATTCTAGCCACGAAATTAAATTAAAAGATTGGGATCTTGTTTCTACGATACCACGAAAATGAATTATTCTGTGGAATTAGTACTTACGAAGAAAGCAAAAGATTTAACTAAAATATTAAAGAAAATTGCTTATATTAAATTGAGATCAATTAAATTTTTAAAAATATTGAACTTTTTCTGCAACAGATTCTCAGGCTTGATTCCGAGACTCTCTTATCGATGAGGTAAATTATGTATTGTAATTGTGAAAAGCATCAAAAAATCAATAAGCGTACCTTGATATTTTTAAAAAGTTTCTTTCTTTATACATCTACATTTTTAAGAGTTTTTCTTAACAGTTTCTATATTTTTTTAAGATTTTCTTTGTCTATACATCTACATTTTCTTTTGTAAATACGTAGTAGAAAGTTCTTTGTTTTTCCTGGAAAACTAACCAGTGCTCAAATTCATGAGTAATTTGTTCATGACTCAAAGCATTAGAGAAAAGTTAAATAAAATAGGAACACGCAATTACAATAAAATAGTGTAATGTGAGAAGAGAAATGTTTCCTTTTTTCTGTGCTGGATTTTGCACATACGCTATATATTTCTATGTATTCATAAATACGATCCTACGTAAATATGTAAATTTATTTCACGAAAAGAACTTATTATACGACATTATAACTAAAATAAATTATGCATATATCCCTTTCTCCCGACAGCAAAAATGAAATAAAATATTATTCTTCATTCTTAGCACTAGTACATGTAAACTTTTCCCCTTTCTGTTAATTGAACCACGTTCTTCTATACAATAAACTCGGAACAAGAAACATTTTGACATTAAAATTAATTAATAGCTCAGTATGCACATTAAAGCAATCATTGAAATTCTCTATATTAAAGCTAAACGTATTTTATTGGAGACAGTGTTCAGTAAACAAAACAAAAGCTGAGAAATTTTATTATGAATGTTAAAGCTAAAGTAAAATGCAAAATATAGAAAAGAATATTTACATCTAGGTTTAAAACATGTTTTTTTATATTTAAAAAATGTTTTTTGGTGTCCAAAGATTGCGAGGAAAAGTTACAGAATAGATGGTTGGATATTTGATAAAAAATTGTTATTTTCTTCATCGCTCTTATTTCAGCAAAAATTCGTAAATGTTTTTGTTCTCTTCAGTGGTGTTTGAGAATTAAAAATGATGTCGAGCATAGTATTTAAAGATGATAGTCTGACTGAATAAATTTAATTTCATACCATTATTTCGAGCTGCATTTTCCCAATGTTTATTATTATTATTATTATTATGTATGTTATTAATATGAAACACTAAGAATGTTCACTGACTGTACAGGGCAATGTATGACACTTGCAGGATACGTTACAGTATGTATTCGATACAAACATATTTATATACCATTCATGAACAATAATTGGCTGAAAAGTTATGAAGCGATAAATAGGGGTACATTCTCAACCCCTCGATCCATTTAATACAATATTCACTTCATACAGTTTGAAAATACTTATTAGCAGACATACGAAATATTATCAGTCACACATTTAGGAAACTTTGCAGAACTTTATATAAATGAACTAAATTCTAAAAACTATTCATTAAATTACTTGTTTAGTTTTGGCTCATGAGTACCTCCAACCCTTCAAGTTAATACGAAGCACGGAATGTGGTAAATGATTAAAATGAAAATAAGATGCAAATTAATAAAACATATGAGTGAACACAGCATATAAATCAATATAGCCAAACTAGAATATATACAAATTAGAAACCTTAAATGGAATATTTACTACACGACCACTAACGATTTTTACTATACAGTTGCGAGTGAACAGTTGGAATGTTGTTCTGAATATTGTGTTGAATTTACATTAGTTAGAAATTAGTTTGAATATTAGTTACTCTAACAGTTTATCTTGGGTACTAATTTGATTCATGAACGACTCTCAGGAAATAAACTATCCAGTAATAAACTAGTAAAAGTAATGACATCACAGTCTTCCTTTAAAAGCCATTGTTCTAAATTAACACCACAGCAAATCTTAACATCTTGACTTTAAATTATTGCGAATTATTTCGCGAACTGTCACACAGGAATCTGGACTGTCCGGTAAATGTTTCTAGGACACTTGGAAAACGGACTTCGCGACCATTGGATAGAAGATGATCAAGTAAATGGTTAAATTATTTCGACACAGCATCCCTTCTTTGAACAACACTCCGTCCTAAATACTGATTAATTTAGGATATTTTCACAATTTGGTGAACTGATGAAATATTGTAAATGTTAGTACAAGGAAGGATGATAAGGTATTTCGTACTTCAGTTTTTAATGAATTTAACTTGAGGTAGTGTGAAATAGGCGCCTATTTAACATAAAGTCGACTAAAACCAATAAAAAACGATCCGGAAAACTGCAATCCGGAATGGAATACACTGTGCAATTTTTTGACTTTGTACACAAAAAATTGATATATTTAAATATTAACTAAAGACACTTGCAACTTAGCAATACACTATTAAAATATTAACCCTTGAATCTTAACAATATCTTTTTTTGCATACGTACACGGACTAAATCTACAACTTAATTTAAAAAAATTAACAAACTTATTTTAGTGATTCGGTTATTATTTTAAGATAAACATACTTTAATTAAACAATTAACGTGTGCTGAAAAAAAAATTAATTACAAACTTAGCCTCAGATTAAAATCTCCTAAACTTACTATATTCGATGATCGTAAATTAATAGCTGCTTGATCTGCACCATTATATTTTAAATCTTAAAGCATCTGCCATTCAAAATGAAGAAACACTAAAGAGAATACAGGGATGAGTACAGGGCATATCTTAGGATTATTAGCTATTCGCACTCAAACAACCACGCACCAATGATACAGCTTTCGGCCTCTTAAACACTAAAAAGATTTATTTCAAATGTTGGTACTGATTGCCATATCTTTCACATACAACTAATTCGTACTTAAGCTTGAATTATCCCTGTTAGTTTCGGAATCTGAATGGCTATGTACATTTTACCATGAATCTTGGAAGACTGTAACTTAGAAAATACGAATTCTTTAAAGCTATGATATGTAAGTAAGAGCTGGACTGACCAGAAATTCAAGAAGATAAATTATCAAAATAATTATGATAAGTAAAGATTGAATTAAGTTTTAGGAACATTTTGCAAAGTGATGTATCATGCTATTTGAATGTATTGAAATCATACATCGGAGAAACATGATGAAATATATAACTGAAGATGTAACATTATTTATTACGATTTTTTTCAGTGAAAGGTGAATTACTATTACAGTACAAATATTATTTCTGTTGACAATAAGCATAACAGTGGAGCGTTAATTATTCGAACATCAATGTTTAAAAGGTTTCGATTGGTAAACTTAAATTTTTGAAAGATTTTGTTGTCAGATTAATATTTGGTTTCTCTGTGCGGTAAAAATACTTAAGGTTTTGGAGAATATGTTTGTAGCTCTGTTTTTTTGCGTCATATCGCTTCTGATATTCGTTTACAACACTGTTCCGGAAATAAATGGGACTTGTTTAGGGTTTTTTTTGCCGAAAATGGAAAATTAGCCGAAGACATTTTTTGTCGGAACACCGGATAGTTTCGTATAATAAACGCTTTACTGAAAATACAAGCTCCATACTTTTTTGAAGAGAATCTTGATTCCTATATCAGATCACCCTTCAAAAAAAGTCTTTGCATTATTTTAACATAAGACACTTTTGTACCTGAAATGAATATTTGGGAAAGTTTCCAAATACTTCTGTCTTCTAGGCATAATTTTTCTCTCAATAATTTTGCTGAATGTTCAGGAAAAGTGATGAGTTATCCTGAATGATTATTTATCTCCTCTTAGGGGTGGAAGAGAGAAATGTAGGAGCAAAGGAACGGATATTGAATATGGAGAAAAAATTGCATTCTTCGAGCAGGATTCGAAATTTTATCCCTAGACTTACACCGATCGAGGTATCGAAGATCTAAATATTATTTTGTCAATTAACGTATTTTATCCGTAGAACAAATTTGGTAATATGCAAGTAAAAAAACAACAAAAAAAACCATCACGGTAAAGTCTAGAGACACGCGTTCGGTGATTGGATGAAAATAATATCTTCCTGAAGTAAATGGAATTGATATTAGTATTTCACGACATACCATTATATATCAATTTATGTGATATATGGCACCTGTTTCCATCTCTCTTCTTTCAAAAGTAACAACTTTTTCATTCCTCAAGTAGAAACCATTACGGGTCAAGTTGGACCTAAAACGAAAATGTTTTGTCAAATAAATATATCAAGCTATTTTTGTATACGTAAGAAGACTGTAATCCTAAATAGTTTTAAAAGAACATGTATTTTTGGACTTAGTTCTTCTTTAACTGTATGTGTATTGTATCGTAAGCTTAAAAAATACGTACTGAATATGCCATAGTAGATTTCGGTTTCTGGTATTTTGAAGCATATGACATCTATTGGAGTAACGACTCATCTTTAAAATAAGAACCAACGAGTCTTTCAAATTTCACATCTGCTCTCACCAGATAGCCGAAACGTTGGATCGCACTCTGAAGATGCGACGTTTCGTGGATGACTTGGAATCCGCGTGTCCAGTTGTTGTCGATCTCAATACCTTTGTAACAACGATACAGTTATTATTCAACAAATAAATTCAAGATTTGTTTTAAAGTTGTACTACCAGGAATCGAATCATTTAAAAGTCTAAAATCTATGTAAATTGTTGCAATAATATATACGGAATTATATCAGAATACGGGTTATTTAATGTTTGAATTAAATGAGACAGAAACTTATTTTTGAAAATAAATTACTTTCCGTGTCTTTAAAATAGATGAAATATTCTTAACATGTAATAGAAGACCTATATTAATTTTAAACAATTTGTTTAAATGTCAGCGGTCATTCTGGAAAGATAAGATAAATTTTTGTTCACTGGGTGTGTCCTGTCCCGTAGTTTCATCTTTGTCATGGGCATACAGACTATTATCGGATGCAAGCAAGTTCACTGTTTATGTTACAACCTACGTAAATAAAATTTTGCCAGAAATTAGATTGTCGTAATATTTACAATGTATCATAAAAGTAGCAAATAAAATAATTTAAATATAAACAAAAAAAAGTAACAAGTAAAATATTTGCAACGCCCCTTAAGATGCTATTTTTATTCCAACAAAACATTTCGACAGCCAATTCGTCATCGTTAGGTGAATGTACAGGTACATCATATATTAATACGACAGTAGACGAGAATATTATTTAAAAAAAAACATAATTAGACTTTCAAATGACTAATATTGACCTGGTAGAACTACCTTAAAAAAATAGATAATTATAGGTGTACTTACACCCAATGGCACTGAGTATGTTTTTATGGCGGTAGATTCTCATGTTGTATTTTCGCTGATAACTCGGTCCACGTGGATGGACAAGATTTTCGCCTTCTAGGTTTCGTACTCTGCTTTGACTATGTTGTATGGGAATGTACTGTCCGAATCTTCTTGGTAACTGAGGATCGCCACCAGCGTTTCCCTATTGGTGAAGGGGAGAATGGAAAAGAAATATGAAGGATTTTGAGGGGAAGAGGATTCAAAATTGGAGAATGTGATGGAGGTTAGAGGGAAGGAAGGAAAAACAAAAAATGGATTATTGAGGGAAGGGAGATGAACCCCTGGAGAGTAGAGATAAGAAAGGGGAACAACGGCTGGGGCCCCGCGCACGCCACACGCGTCACACAAGTTGTGTGCCCCTGGGGGTGAGTGGCAAGACGATGAGGGTACTTCAGTCTACTCGTCTAAGACACCTTTTGAAGTCTGAGTTGAAACGTCTTCTCCTTCAAATCTGTGACTGAATTGTGGCGTTTACCATTTTCTGTTCTGAGGTGTGAGATCGAAAAAGGTGTTCCATTGGACAGGGAAGTTGCACCAGTGCGAGGATATCGGTGTTCCATTCGTCTATCGAGGCGCACTGAGAGCAGCTGCACTTGTTCTGGATGTTTCCTCAGTGAGGAGACTGCACTGTGTGTCTTGGGTGGGCCTGTGATTGGCTTATCCATGATGAATGCTGTGAGTTTGTTGCAAATATTACCTTCGTCTAAAAGCTCCTCAGATGAAGAGCAAGAATTGCAAGTCGATTTAGTTCCTTCCGAAATAGGAAGAAAGATTCAGAGGATAGATTTCGTTTCCTTAATCCAAATATATAATGATGAACAGGTTTAGAAATCTCTTTGATTGCGGTGAACCTCACCACCAGGTAACAGATCAATTATGTTACGTTGAATGAAAATGGGAGACGGGACCGGGGTGCGAACCCGGGACCATGAGCTCAACGCGCTCATGCGCTTACCGCTTACTTTGGGTCTCGCAAGTTGAATGATGGAAGACGCGCCCAGGAGGCGAACGGGATGGCGCAGTCGGTAAGCGCATGAGCGCGCTGAGCTCTTGGTCCCGGGTTCGAACCCCGGTCGCGTCTCACATTTTCATTCAAAGTAAAATAATTAAGATGATCAGGTTGTATTTTCATTATCTCTACAAGAACACGAAAATGCAATTTGTTGATATATTAGTTATTTCTTATATTAAACTAATGGAGTTTCATCAAATTTGCGCTTAATAATGACCATGACCGAATCGCGTAGCCTGCGTGCAGCAAGGATTTTCCTTTGCTCTCCCAGTGGAGCGGGGACGTCGCGCGGAGCAATATCGTATTTGAAAGGTTCCAGTGCGCACTCAGAGCAGTGTACGGAAAACACGAGTAGATTGATCCCTGAATCCATTTTCTCAAGACTTCTTCGTTGAGGAAACAGGTTGATTGAAGTTGTTTTATAGTCGTAGTGACGGAACCACATCTAGTCAGCATTTTAATTAAGCTTACTATATGTGGTTACGTCAGAACGACTACAAATCGGTCCTCGATGTTTGAGCAGAGGCTTCTTTCTTGTTTGAGCAGATATCGATCTTTAAAATATCGATCCTATTTCAAAATGCGATAAATGGAGGTCGTTGACATGTAATGGTCATTACTGTGATTTCATAACACACATAACCTCATCCTCCTTAGTGACGACGCTGGAATTTTAAATACTTCACTGAATTCTCAAGTATTTGGTGACATAAGAGAAAAAGTAGGTCCCTCGATGTAATTATTTATGATTAAAAACTTATGAAATCCAAAAGTGTAAATGATATTTGTGAATGCTGTTTGAAGTTCAGAATCAGGAAATACAATTTCCTACAATACAAAAATACGACAAAACGAAATTACAGTTTAATATTTTATTCATTTTAATTAATGATAAATATCATGCATGCGGTAGTAGCATTATCTCGAGGATAACTGTTGTTCCCTAAACATCGATCATTTTTTAAGCAAAACTTTTTTATCTTTGGTGTCCTCCACCTACCAAATTACGGTGTTGTCAGAGGTTTTTGTACAGTTTTGAGCGGTTTTTTTAGTGAGTTGTATTTTTGATACCAAAGGACTCCAGGTTATGTGAAGTTTAATCCTAGATAAAGTTGTGTATAAGAAGATAAAAATGTTCACGACTTTAGTACGATTCTGCGTTGAAACCTGAAATTATTTTGACGCTGATCTCCAACTTAGGAAGCCATGATGGAAAGCCGTCGCGTTTCGCACTCTGTTGCGTCCATTGTCAGCGAGACAAGACCAAAGGCGCTCGCATCACCGCGCGCGCACGTGTGTGTGTGTGTGTGTGTGTATGGGGGGGGGACGTAATGAATCAATTATCGACAGCCCCTTTGTTTGACCAAGTGCTGCTTGTGTTGTGCTCTGATGATCCAGGAGGCCAGGCAACGTCCATTGCGGGTCGAATTCATGACGTCGTGACAGACGAAAAATTCATAGAGGACAAAGAAACGAGTCGTTTCACTTTCTTCCTCCGAGACGGAATTGTACTCTAAATTTACGATCGTGAGATGTAAACGGTTCTATAAGTATAATTTCACTTTTTATTTCTACATGTCAATACCATTGCTTCATTGCCCATTTACTTTGTTGCCTTTCAATTGAGTAGAAAATATTTGTATATATTCTCTGCACTTATTAGTCTATAGGAAAGTGTGGATGAATATATGTATGTGTGATTAATGTTCTACTTTCACCTTACATCTTTTCTCGTTATTTCATGCGGTGTTAATTTACGTTACGTGTTTTTCTTGTGGAAATGAATCATATCTTTGTTCTTATTATTTTTTGTTCAATTTTGTTTTATCTGTATTCTCGTCTCTTCCTTACCACCGAGCTATGGTCACATCCAGACCAATACGTTTAAGTAAAAAACCCAACAACTTACGTTTCATAATTATTGAGTTAATTTGATTCAAAAACAAAATATCTTAAAATGTGCAAGTATAATCATTATTACCATGAGCTGATAATTAAAGTGTATCCTACTTTTTTCTCAATAGCTAAAATTCATAAGAAATTTTAAAATATTGTTTTTGTAACAAAGAGAAAAATGAAGACTAAATATGGTGTCCGAGATCAGAGTAGGGATATAAGGTTTGAGTCTGGCGTTTCTGAAGCTATTTTTAATTTATGCAAAATTTAAGTTCTTTTAGTTTAATTGAAGTGAAATACTTGACATTTGATCTTCTTTATTTTCCAGGTGAGTATTGGCGGCGGTGCTCGCACACGCTCTGTCCTTTTCTTAAAATATTGCATCACGGGTGAGTGACATGTTATCTTTTGATGTTTGTTAAAGATAAGTTTATTTTGTCTTGTATTTCAGGATTATTTCCCTTAGATATAAATTTTGTATTGAATCCATTTGGGCATGATGGTGTATGAGGCACGGATCTAGGTGTTGATGGGCATGTGCGCATGTGACAATACGATTCGTCTAGGTGTTTTCTTTTAAAGACTTGGAAAACATAAATACAAGTATTGAACGTGCGAGTGAAGCACTTTGAATCTTTAGATGATGATTGCGACCTACATTGAGTTCTTCGAAACACACTTAAAGAAATGACATTTCAGTGGGACACGGACTATGTCGTATTCTCAAACACCGATATAGAATTAGATAGAAAATTAATTTTACCAAAGTGAATATTAAGATTATTTATTTGTGCTTGGAGTCGCCATGATAATATACTTTGTGTTACATATAATGAATTCAAAAAACTATACATTCGTTCAGAAATATTATAAATTGCGGTATCACATTATGTTATGTTGAAGGAAAATGGAAGACGGACCCGAGAGGTTTGTGGGTCTCTCAAGTAGAGTTGCAATGATTCTCTGTGGAACGTGTAGCGCAGTTGGTAAGCGCATCAGTGTGATAAGCTGAAGGTCTTGAGTTCCAATCTCGGCTCCGTCTCCCATTTTCATTCAACATAACATAAGTAAACCGTACATTTTTTGTCAGATTGTTTTTTAGATCTCAAAACATAGTGTTCGTAACTTTTTAACAAAACTGCGGAAGAAATTTGTCCGTACTACTGTTTAAAGAGCGAATTACAATGAAGAAGAACTGTTTAAAGAGAGAATGATTTATAACGATATAAAATGATACAGACGTTAAAAAAGAAAACACGTCTTTTTAGAGATCGGCCTCCTCCTCCCCTACAGCCGTCCTTTCCTCGCCATTTTATTAACATACAATATTCAACATATTTAATACAATGTTATGCTCAGGTCGCATTCGTATTGCTGACATGACAATTTTTCTCACGCTGTTGCACTTATGCATTGTAATGTTCTTTAAATCTTTGGAAACAGTGGTCGGAGCTTTAAACAGTGTATTTTCAATGAAAAATATTTATTTTTGCAATTTTAAATGAATGTTACTGAAGAAAAACTAGAACTCGTAGGAATATCTAAACGACATCTAATATCAATAGAGTTTTGTATTTCGTTAGCCAGATGTCTTGTTACTACCAAGAGTCTGTGTGCAGTGCAATGATGACACGACCTTGAGGAACCTCCACCACGTTGACCACAAGAGTGAGTTTATACAAATGTTGTAATTAGATTTAATGTTAGTAAATTTAAATTCGGAAGGTATTGGTGTCTACGTGTTCTACACGAAAGTAGATTTAGTAAAGATCTCCCTTGTAGTTGAACATCATCACGATTGCCAACTTTCAAACAGTGCAATGAACAACGCTGACACCACACTAGGGCACCCCATACGCGGAGTTAAAGTTCATGATACATTTTGCGTAATGACCTCTTTCCGTAGTTGTTTATTTAGTGGCATTTCCAACACAAATGGCCACTCATCTTGAATCATGTCTGAATAATACTGAATCACAAATATCAAACTTTGCTTCTTACGAGAGAGGTTTTGAATCAAGTGGTCGAAGTGAAACGTACACGAATATTCACTGCGTTGATAGTAATATTATTTATTTTATTTTAAAAAGTGAAACAAACGGAAGAATTTTTATTTATTTGTCAGTTGTTATGAGAAACAATAAAAAAAAATCAATACCAAAATCTACACAGGCAATTCCTGTGTTTATACGTTTTAGACTTAACCTAGAAAGGTATTATAGGCAGTGCAATTAGAAATTAATATACAGATATTTCAGAGTAAGACTGAGCGGATGAGTATTCAAGTGGATTTAAAGTTTGCCGTATCACATGTAACATTCATTTATTGCAAAAAAAAATACCTTCGTCAATATTGCCCCTAGATAATGATTTATATTGATGAAGATGCATAAAACGTAGAAAAGAAGACAGTCACCCTGGTATTTGCTGCTGCCACAAAATATTATTTTGTCAAACTGACATCACATTAAAAATTAAATTAACATGTTTGTTTTAATAAAAAAAAATACTGTAACTCATAAAAAGGAACAAGTAAATGTTGACTACAGGAATGAGATTTCTTCTTCTAACTTTTTATGAAAGAAACAATAACAGCTTCAAAATAACTTGGTGACCTTATTACTGGGAATGTCAACGTACGAATTTCCCAATACGAATAGGAATACAACTTACAACTTTAGAATATTAATCTTTTTTTTTTCAATTTTTAATGTGTTTTCTATGAAAATTGTGGCGTTCTTCAGCGTTGAATGTTCTCCATAGTTTTTGTAATAAAATCTCACGCAATATGAGATAAATGCAAATTTTTTAACACCCTGCCCCAAAAGTGCTTTCTGAGTAACAATGGGAAAATGTCTGTAGTTAAACTTTCGAAATACGACACATCATATCCCGACAAAACAAAACGCAGCACAATAGTCTTTACGCTGTAGCAAAGTATTTCAAGAATTTGATTGTGGAAATGGATGTATCGCAATGATCAGCAGCTGGAAAGAAAGAAATTACTGTATGTTAGATCAAACGCTTTGGCAAAGATTTTTTTTAAATTTAAATGTTTCGAAAACGAAATAAAAAAATGATTGAATACAGTTCTCTTTTTTTAAATATCCGGAATTATGCATCTCATTTACTATTTAGACGCTTGTGTTAAATATATGCAGCGTAAAGAATAGTATTTGATACACCTTAAAGAATCATAAATCGATAATTTGAATTAACGAGCATGGTTTGGATACATGAATTTAACGCAACAAATTATTGTTATTAAATTAATCTCATAAAACGTATATTTATTTGAAAAATACCGATAAGTATTTTAACGTTTTATCAACGATACCACGAAAAAGATTTTGGAGGTGTCCGTATTAAAAACTATTAATAGAGGTCTGTGTTTCTAAGAGATTTACTTTGTAAAATAGAGTATCGTCTATCTCACTCTCCTTAGAAAATTGATGCTAGATGTTTATTTAACTAACATTAATTTACCAATAATAATTCGTTTTGATTTCACGTTGAAATTCTTGTCTAGAATTAAAATTTAAAACGAAATATTTTACTGCATTAATATTCTTCAATATTGACATTAACGTTCAGCATTAAATCATTTCGAGAAAGAGAATGTATTGTATAAAATATATAAATTAAAATTAGCTTTTATAATCTTTCAAAAGTAACGTTTGCTTAAAAGTAAGTTTTGGAAACTTTTTTACATCATTGGTAAAACGTTGAAGTAAGTCTAGTGAAATGAATATCAGTGAAACGGGAAAAAATATAGTTAATATTATTCCACTAAACCTTAACTGATGGATAATACTGGAAAACGAGATGTCAGTGTACTGTCATCGGATTAACAATATGTGGGATATAGTTGAGTGTATGATTTGGTTTAGTTCTAAATTTTATATTGTACGAATGTAAGAGAAATCTTGTTCCGAAATTTAAATAGAACTGACATTTGGTGAAATTCATATAATTGAACAAATACGCTACTTACAAAATTTGTGAAATAATAATGCTTTCAATGATAGATAGTATTTATTTGCGTAATTTTTGAGAGTCAATATAAATTTTTCGTGTCAGATTGCTACATAAGTTTATCAATTGACTAGTTTCTCCAACCAATATGTAACTATGAATGAAATGACATAGCATCGATGTTGCTTTGTAACATGTTCCTATATTAGGAACGAATATTTTGTGTTAACTACTCTAAGACCAATAAAATATTATTGCAGTTCGCATGATAAAATTTGGAACTGTTAACATTTTACTTTTGATGGGAGAGAATATGTATTAAATGAGTATACAATAAAACCGATTAATTAGAACCGGATAAACCGGTTGACATAGGAAATAATATACACAACCGTGTCCTGTGGGAATTTCTTTTGCGCAAATTAAGGAACAAAAACATGGATTTCTATGAAGTACTTAAGTATTAAATAAGAAAATGATTCCATTTCAAGTCAATGACGAACAATACAGATGCTTATGTGTGTATGTCCTTTCGTCCATCAAAAAAAACCGTATTAAGAACAATTAAAATTTTAATTTTGCATTACAAATAGTAATTTTAAATAGAAAGTTAAGTTATTTACTTACTTCGATAAGGTAATTGAATTTTTCCCAATATTGGCCGAACAGAAACTAAGTCTTTTAAGAGTATTCTTTCAAAATTATAAATAAAAAAGAATGTTACGATTATAAAAATGATTGAAATTAACTGCATATTTAGAATAAACAAAGTTCTATTGTAATTAGTTAAATTTTGGAACTACAAAATACCTCTCGTTCTGTCCGTCAAGACATGGTGTGAAAATACAAAGAACCCTCAGTGTGCTTTGAGCGAAATACTTTTCTGTCAGAATAATGCTTAAGGTTTTTTACTAATCATGACACAAGCGTACAGTTCGTGTGAAAAGGACTATTACCAGTAAGTTTAAGAAATTGAGAATTATTCTTCGTTAATCTATATTTCTCAAAATAAATTTTTTATAATGTATCTTAATATCTTCGTCTTTAATTATATTAGTAAATTTTGAAGATGAAAAATAATACTTTTTGATTAACACACTGATATTCCTTGCATTTAACGCATATAAATACTTTTTACTTACGACAATCGGTGAACTCGGAAGAAATTCCATCGTAAAGGATGAAACATACCTTTTTTCCCTCGAAGTGCTGTGACGTCAGCTCCAGAAACGAAAGAGTCTCTCCTTCAAACAAAAGAGAATCCACTTAATTGCTCGATTCTTCTTCAGACATTATTTATTAACAGATGTTTGCTTCCTATCACATTATCCAAGTACGAAATAATAATTTACTATCTATAAACACTATCACTTTACCGCTGAATTATTTGGATGAAATTGGCTATTTGTATCTTTAAATATTCATTTTAATATGGTTCTTTCGTTAATGAATTAGAAATACAAAATGAACGTCATAATAGAAGAGACGATCTTAGTTTAATTATTTTTTTTCCTACGATTGATTATTAAAGTTTCTGCTCTCTTGTTTTCCGTGAAATATTTTATATACTTCAGTATATTCTTTATTGAACTTGGATCGCATTAAATCTTCGAAGTCTTGGTATACAGACGCGTATAACATATAATTGTATTGTATCTGAATACTCTTATAAAACATGAAAGAAAATATATTATTTCAAATACGTTATTGAGGTGTACATCAAAAATGACCACATGACAAACTATATAAGTCCAGAGACACTCATTTAGACTCTGCTTGTGAAGTTTTCAGCACCGACGTGAAATCAATAAATACGTTATCCTGAACTTCGTAAGGTTGTTAATAATTTGAAAGATGGCATCGATTTTTCGCAATCTATCATTTCATCGATTAATTTTAATAGTGGTAGAATGATTGTTAGAAAAAAAATTAGTGTAGTGAGAACAATTTATATTAATGTCGAGGGTACTCATGAAGGTAAGAAGTGATTAGTTTATATTCATGAAAAAACGGTATGCGAATATGGTTTCCTTCATGGATATATTTTGATATTTCTAGCATGAAGTAGAGTTCTATCGAACAAGAAATCGAAGTGAAGTTATTAGATTTTACATGCCTGACCTTTTCTTAGACCCTACCGTATGCATGGAGTGTGTTGCCAATGGTTCGATAGATATTTTCAAACAGATGCTGAGATGAATGGATGTTTCAATCAAGTAAGTAATGTTTCAATTTATCTGTCATAAATGCTTTCTTTTAGACGGCGGTAACGTTTGGGAAAGGACTAAATTTCTATAAATTATCGTCAAAACAAGAAAATGTATACTACAATTAGTAAAACAGAAAACATGATTTTGAATATAGTGTAAACCTGTCAGAAAATTCGAACAAGAAACTTCAACATTCAAACGGCGTTGTATTCATTTATATATATTTAACTGAAGTACATAGCGAACGAAACTGAAATTAATAGAAAATATTATATATAAGCAAACAGAAAGAAATCAAGAATCTCTAACTCCTATTGCTAATTAATATTGACGTTTTCCCCCAAGTTATTGTAATTATCACTTAGCACCATTTAAAGAATTGACCAAACTAGGTTATACTTTCAACCGCACCGAAAATATAAACAATTATGTATTCGGTAATCATGAAGAAATAATTCATAACATGTCCCCAAAGAAACAACCTGCATTCTGGTCTAGCGTTTGGATTTGATAAAACATATGCGAATCGACGTCGAAATAAACAAATCAAAAGTAAGAAAAGATAACAAACAAAACAATAAGAAGTGAAAACTGAAGTTACAACACACACCTGTATTTGTGTATCAGTCGGCTGCACAATCATGACATTTTGAAGCAAGACGATGATTATGAATCTACAGAACGGAACACTCACATATGATCTCTATACATCACACTAAAATCACAAAATAATTTATGTGTCACTGCACTCGCTTACTTTCAAGAAAAAAAATAATTAATCAAGAATGTTCATTGTCCCTGCCGTAAATAACTGTTCGTATTAATTATCTAAAATTTCCATTGTGCTGTGATATAAAGAATATCTTCAATTCCCAAAGAGCTATAAAACTGTTCGATAGTAAACATTACCCTGCGTCACTGTAGCACCGGAGCTATTCTAATGGAATATTCTACGAGCATTGAAGTCACTTCGGAAAGACAGAACTGCAATAAAAGTGAACAACGTACTAAGCCACACTATACATCAAAAATTACATTTGTGTACTACAATGGCATTACACTCGATTGAAAGAGAATGGATTTGCTGTTCAACTTCGTTAAAAATGTTACATTATTGTTAGTACACTATTCCATGACAAGTGAACAAAAAAGAATTGACGTGAAAATTACATATTAGCACGGAGCTAATACACTGTGTTAAAAACAACTAAATTGTTTACTCGAAATTAGACACTAAGCAATATAGAATACTGTCCGTACACCGAAACTTCGCCCCACCTGTTACTTCAGAACACACAGCTAAACATTGAAAATCACAGAAAAATATATTTAGCTCACTTCAATATAATATATATCTCCCTGTGATTCTTACACTATAGAACTTCACTGGTGAGTCGCTACACTTGAAAACGAACTCAAGTATAAATTGATCTGGCAACAAAAGTTTCGATCGTCTACTTGAAGCTAACAGCACATACAAACACACGTAACACATAGAAAATCACTGTTGCACAACATCAATGCAGAATGAACTTCAACAAAAGTGTAAATGTGACTTAAATGCAATATAGAGGTACTCATTAGACTAAGCAGAGAGAAATTATTCCTTTGCGAACATCACACTGACTTCTAAATTTCGAAAAACACGGAAGACTGAATTTAAGCTAGTACAGCACGTCATACCTACCTGCCCACTACGAACACCAAACTAACACTTATAGTATTAACTTCAGTTTGTTTTAAAGTGAATTGATAATTTTTAACACTGACAAATAAACTTATGCACTCGAACATAGAAAATATATCACTCGCGCACTGCACAATCACTTAGCACAACATCGCACAGCGCCAATCACTTTTCACGCCTTAGCCAGCACCCACCTGTTGAAGCAGTAGCAGCGTTGAACTCTCCTCGTCGCCTTGTAGCCGTCACGGGGGTTGGTACTCGTCTTTAAATAGGGTACTCGCCCCCACGCCCCTCCTCCCGCCCCCCTGCACGCCGCCATTCCCTTCACGCACTTCTGTCGACGCGTGCGACCTCATTGGAGATACTCGCATCACGCCATGCGCGAGGTACCCGCCTCTCAGCCAATCACCGACCGCGATTCACTTTTGACCATATTAGGATGCTCCTAGGGTCTGAGTAGGGGATATAGGGTAGGGGGTCACGAAGCTCATGGAAGCTTCGACAATGTTCTCGAAGATTCTAAAAAGAGAGGGAGAACTATCTCCTTCTCTCTTATGGAATCTTCGAGATGCTTAGGTTTGCCTAATGGTCTTTGCTACGGTTGCTGTGATTGGCTCGCGATCTCGGCATAGTTTTCAGGCTTCACGTATTAGGATGCTCCTAGGGTAGGGGGTCCCGAAGCTCATGGAAGCTTCGACAATGTTCGCGAAGCTTCTAAAAAGAGAGGGAGAACTATCTCCTTTTCTCTTACGGAATCTTCGAGATGCTTAGGTTTGCCTAATGGTCTTTGCTACGGTTGCTGTTATTGGCTCGCGATCACGGCATAGTTAACAGGCTTCACGTATTAGGATGCTCCTAGGGTAGGGATATAGGGTAGGGGGTCCCGAAGCTCATGGAAGCTTCGACAATGTTCTCGAAGATTCTAAAAAGAGGGGGGGGGGATCTTCTCCTTCTCTCTCCTGGAATCTTCGAGAATCTTAGGTTTGCCTAATGGTCTTTGCTACGGTTGCTGTGATTGGCTCACAATCACGTCATAGTTTTCAGGCTTCTAGAAGGTTCTAGGAGGAGGAAATGCAAGAAATTAAAATACGCGTCCGGTGATTGGTTTAGTGATAAACCGGAGATTCGAACTCATTTTAAATCAAGAAAATTATTAAACATAATTATTTTGTAATGTGTAATTCGTTAAGAGAACTTCATATGAACAACAGGAACCTCTATATCATTTACTACTTCATGGCATTTGTGAGTTAAACAGTTCAAGTATCGTTAAATTTTCTTTTGTTAACAGGCAAGTGAAATATTTAATAAAATGTCTCCCATGTGTAATTACTTCTTGAATGAAGTATATGAGTGGCTTGCTAACATAATATATTCTTTAAAACTTAAATAATTATGTACGACATAGTATTAAAACTTATTAGTTAGCTCGAGAATTAGTGATATTCAAAACATACTTCAATATGTAGCCATAAAACACAACTTATGTTCAAGTATCACGAAACATTGTCTCTAATACATTCCACAACTTATTGATAGGTACATAAACGATAAAAACGTGATTAATAATTTAATAAAATAGTTTAAGTATTCATTAAAATTTGAATAACAGCTCTGTTCGTTGATGGGGGATATTTGATTCGTATATAATAAATGAGAGGAAACCCATTCCTTCGTTTTCTCGTGATTTCTTTCGTTTCGTATTGAAATACGTTAGCAATTGGTAGAGCTGTTCATTTGCCTAAATGTGTCACTTCCCGTCGCGCACGTGTTTGCTTCCGCAGCCTCTTGCGTTTCCTGGAAATACACGCTTTGGACATGGTCGGTCGCTTTCAAGAAGTACTGTAACCATCGTGGCGTACATATGACTCCGGGAATCATAATAGTTCTTTATATTAATTGTCCATCAAATGATCAAATAGAAGCGTAATTCGTAACACTATAAAACATCACACGCGTGTTCAAATGTCGAAACAAGCCAGAAATAAAATATTACCGCCCCCGTACCTGTTGTTAAACCACTTACAGTAGCAATTACAAATAGACCACTTAACAGTATTTTAGGTTTGGAATTTAGAAATCAATTTTGTATTTTCTAGCTCATAGCCCGGGTTTTATTTCCGATCTTTATCATAAGATCCGCTGCTAATTTAATAATAAACACTGCGTACGGCCATTCATATAATATTTCCTACGATAATATTGCACCAGGATGATATTATAAATCGTAAACTGTAGTTGCTAATGGTATTTGGAGTGTGTGTGTGTGTCATTCATAGAAACTACTTCCATCATAATCACTATGATCAAGCGATTAAAAAACGTATTCGGTGTTTCTAAGAGCTATATTCTTCCTGATAAGTGCTGCACCCCGGTGGGCTTCCAATTAACTGTGGTTTAGATTCGTTCTGAATACTCTTGCGAAAGGTACTGTTATGGGACTACATATTCACATATGCTATACGTTACAAATCATGCCACAATTAAAGGTTGTTGCCTCCATGCAGCCTTTACTAGTTGTTTAGAACTTGATTACAGCATTAAATTCTCAATTTCATCTATACAATCCTATTTTGATTGACTATAAATGATGAAATGTATGTCATATACCTTGAAACCCTAAATACATTGTAGAATGAAGTATTCGGTGTTTAAACGAGGATATTGGAAGCTATATTTCCTTATTGGAAGATGTAAATGAGCAGTGTTCAACATACACGCTCTCAGATATGAATACAAAATAGGTGCAGTCCTTTTTTTGCAATAAACGTATTTAATAAGTGTTGAAGTACATTTTTGCGTAACCGAACTTGATGGTATAAACTCTTAGTAACAATATATAAGTGACAGGGTGTTCATAACAAAATGCCTGTTATTTTGGTTTTAGGATACTGCTAACTTGTCGTTATAATTTACTCTAGACAAGCACGTTTCCATTCCAAAAAAAAAAGGTATCTGAATAAGGTCTTGAGAAGATATCTTAAAGTTCGCCCATGTCATTTCTTTATAATTGGATTTTCGGAAAATTCTTTCCTAGGAGTCTCACTAGAATCTTAAAATACAAGAACAGAAACACATCCCGTTAAATTTTTAAGTGTACTTTAAAAAAGAAAATGCTTTTCTCTACATTGATGAATCGTGAGCGAGTCATACGCTTAGGACGAAAGCTGAGCTATTTTATTTCACGGAAACTTATTTGGGACATTAGTAAATTTTAGTATTTCTGTAATTAAGTTTCTGAATAGAAACAGTCATCATCTGAGTCATATCCTCACTTTCTCTCTTTCAAACTCTTATTATGGTATCATGTTTCAGTTTCTTCTTAAACATTACGTCTCAGAACCATAGAAGAAATTCTTCTATTGACTTGTCTTCTTCTCCAATATCAGTGGTATTATATCTGCAACTAATTATTGAAGTTCATATGCTATACGTTTTCCAGGAAATTATAATCCTTGTATGTCGAACCCGGGACTCCAGCTTTGATCGCAGGGGTGTTAGCCACTACACCACCTTACCACCTCTGCGATCAAAGCAAGGACATCTGTCTGCTGTGACATCACTTAAGGGTGATAAGGTGGTGTAGTGGTTAACACCCCTGCGATCAAAGCTGGAGTCCCGGGTTCGATTCCCGGCTCGTCGCCATTTTCACCTGACCGAAAGTTATCAAACATTGGAAACGTTGCCCGGAAAAGCGGAAAACTTGGGAGAAGCTGAAAACTTTGCAATGAACGAAGTGATGTCACAGCAGACTAACCGAAACAAAGCATTTCTTTCTTTTTGATTGTATACTTGAACATCGATCTTGAAATGGAAATTTAAATAAAACACCTTGAGATTCATTGTGATTTCAAATTTAATGGAAGAAAATAAATCATTTGGTTGACATGAAATTTTGACTTAATTCAAGTGTAACTTAAATTTTGAAACAAAACCGCACGGTTCCAAGTCGATCACATTCCTGGCACATCACATATTTCCAGCATTTCAGCGGTACACTGCCCATAGAATTCATTTTTCATGTAAAATTTCGCATTGGAGTACTTCTGAATATACTCCTCCTCAAATTGAATATCCATGGCCACAATCGTTAATATAGATACAATGATCAACTCAGAAATACGTTTTCTCTAATTTTTACTTTCTTTACACATTTAAGACAGCTTTTCACAAATTCACAAAACAATCAGAAACAAATTTATTTAAATATACACAGAACAACGTCTCTGAGATTAGCTAGTTAAAAATATAATGATTTTATTGTACCAAGATTTAACTCCCTAGTGAAGTCATAATATTCACTTTTATCAAAATTCATTGGGCGACTACCATTTTTGTAAGCTCATTTTATCTCCTGAATTTATTTTGAACGGATTCCAGCTTTCTGACATGTACATCATGTGATGGAGGCCAAATAATTGACCCACACAATAGTACCGGTAAAATTAAAGACACATTGAGAGAAATAATAGACTAATTATCTATAAACTCTTTTGTGGAGCGAATAACAAATCCCAACATATTGAATATTTTGGAGTTCATTGCATTTATATGCAGGTGGAATTAAAAAAAACTATATTTAAAAATTATGACTAGATCTTTAATTTAGGTCTGGGGGGGGGGAATGGGGCACAGTTGTGGAAGGCGAACTGGTGGTGTAGTGGTTAACACCCCTGCGATCAAAGCAGACGTCCCGTGTTCGATTCCCGGCTCGTCGCCATTTTCACCTGACCGAAAGTTATCAGTTATCAGTCCACGGAAGAAACATATGCATAGATCATTAATGCTGCTTCCTATTCCTAGTCTTTAGTTATTACTTATATAATAAAAACAAAATTTATTAACCTTACATCTACAGACAGATAGTACTTTGTATTTATTACAATTTAATTTTTATTGGTTTTTACAAGACCATTAGGAAGTTGTGTCAACATCAACAAGCATTTTGCAAGCAAGACTGGTGATAAAAACCTTTAATTAAAAAAATATCTTGGTGTCACCAGCATAAATTAATAAGTGAATTTTAACTTTTCTGCGACATCATAAATAATATAAACAGTAGAAGTCCTATATGTGACCTTTGGGGAAACCCTATGTTTGCAAAAATCAAAGATTTTAGAAATAGTGCCCCCAAATACTTAATAATACTTAAAAACAATACTTAATACAAATTCATTTTGTTTTAAAAAAATTGCTATCTCTGCTACGATATTTTTCATCTATCGATAACTTAACACAATTAAATACTGCTATTATATTTCCATGCTGCGAAACAATATTCTACTATTACGCATTGTTAGAAATCACTTCAACTAAATATATCCTCCCAAATTAATGTTCTATATAGAAATATAATCGATAGAAAAATGCAAAACTTAGGGAGTGGGCTTTAAAAAGGTCTATAATCTTATGAGTAGGAATATGTTATTATAAATAAGAGCAATTATAGTGGTAGTGTGAGGGCGGTAGTTGACTTTGCATTCTCACGGATTCTCCCCCCCCCCTTCGCCGTGACCCTTTCTCACTTTCCCACACTCAACGCAACGCAGCGCCACCTGCAGATCGTCAAAAACCAAAAGATTCGTCAAGGTGTCTACTGGGACGTTTATGGAACGACTGTCTCCGTTCAGATATTTGCGTACATAGCACAGAGACGTATAACTTACCTATATGAATTTGATTATTATGATACAATTTTTACTTTAATGGAAAACTGGTGTGAAAAATCCGTTTACATTGTCTTAGTAATTCAACTACAGTATGCATTATTTCGTCTCCACTATTCGTCAGTTTGAAAAATCTACGACTCGTTATAGGGACCTTCGACCCTTCCTTCTATGAAATGTTTAGTATGAAAGTAGACATGTATTGAAGATAAAAATAAAAATAAATTCTGAATATATTAGAACGACAAAATTATATGTATGTAATCATGAATAGAACGGCAAGCAGCTTAATAATAAATTTAAGAGTCAGAAATGCTGTTACAAACTGTGCGACCACGTGGAGGACAATAAACTAATTTACTCTCCGGAAGCAATCGAAGGACCTTCGCATCAACTCCGATCGAGGTCTTAAAGCAAAGGCGGACTTTTCAACACAATCCTAAGATGAAAATAGTTCGATGAATGTTACAATATTAACATGATACCAACAAATTTGTATTTAATAAACTCAAGAAACTTATTTCACAAGTACGTATTATTATCAAACTATACATTATTCAAAAAAAAAATGTTTATAAATCGTAAAATAACTCTTTTCGAGATTAACCATTACAACAAACCGTCGTCCCCAGGCAAGAATATAGAGAACCTGTATAGAAAATCTGCTTCTACCGGAAAAAGGACCGGAGAAAATACCCGGGACAAGATGTGACTACAGGGTTAATGTACACAACAGTGCCGAGGTTAAGCGCAGATGAAACTAAAATACGGAACAACAACAGCGCGCAGAAAAATAGTTTTGAAATTGAATCAGCTATTGGGAAAGTACCGTAGCAATGGCGTGATAAAGAACAAAATATATTGATTTAGTGGTTGCAAAAAAGGTGAGATAATTTGAGCTTTCACCTGTCATAATATAGCGTACCCTTCTCAGAAATGTCCTAACAAAGAGGCAACCGGGCTCTCGGATGACGTATAATCGTACACCTCTCCCGTGCAATGAACTCCTGCTTGATCACGTACACAGTGCGTGTCTAACTATAAGAAGACCTTATCACATTTCGAGACATTGGACTAGGTAGCTCGCTTTAATGTAGCATCATGTAGTTTGAAATTACGTCTACTTGTCTAATAATATTGAGATGTTATCTCGGTTTTTATATACGAGCGTTGTTTATTTGACTATCTCAAATTTTCTGTTTCTTCTTGATTTTTCACATTTGCGTCAAGAGGGGTGCAAAGTTTTGTGTTGTCCTGAGTGAAAGACTAATTTATCAATGCAGAGGGAGAATTATTAAACTAAGGAATTTAAAATTTTGACAAAATGCAGTTTCTTTATCGAAGAGAGGAAACAATTTTCAAATTCCAATTTATTCTCTCCGAAAAAAAATGTCTACACTAAAGTAAAAAGTTGCTAATTACAAAATTATTCTTCACTCAATCGAAATGAATGAAAATTAATTTTTTAAACAAGTAAAAAAGAAATATCCTTTTCAGGCTGGTTAGGAAACCCTTAAAATCAAATTGGAATATTTCTGGGATAATCAATTACTTAGAAAATGTATTGAATTCATCTTAGGATTAAAATGAATGGATAATATATTTTCATAAATTAAGAATTAGAATCCTCAAAGATGTATTCGTAAATACCTCAATATATTTTCAAATCAATGTTATATATACAATAATTTTCAATTTTACATCGTATGCCGAGTACTGAGGAATAATTGAATCAGCTATTGGGAAAGTACCGTAGCAATGGCGTGATAAAGAACAAAATATATTGATTTAGTGGTTGCAAAAACGGTGAGATAATTTGAGCTTTCACCTGTCATAATATAGTGTTTGTGCTTGGATAATATAGTGCGAGTGCGAAGCAATTTGCTTATCGTCTAGACTGACGAGTGATGCCTACCCATCCCATCTGCTTCTCTCTCTCCTCATCAATGACGTGTGCAGTACAGAGCCACCTGCAGATCGTCATTAAAAAAAACATTCTTCATGCGTTATCACACGGTCGTCTGGATTGCGATACGTCAGAGGGCTCGCTCACTACGTATTCTTACGGACATGACCATGGCTTCCTACAATTACTAGACTGGGCAGTAACGCTTGGCAACACCGGCCGCCCAAAGGAGATGTATCTTAGCTAACACGTTCATTCATGAAAATAAGCAATACGAGTAATTTAAATTAAAAATAGTTAATACTTACCCGGGGAAGTGGGCGGGGATACAAAAAAAAAAACAAGTTGAAATGCATCTAAACTATGTTCATTAATAATAAAGAATGTATTATTTTAACAGATTTGTTGGAATGATATTGTCTTAAAATAGAAAGGATGTACTAACAATCATTGCTTTATTTTCAACAATCAAAAGTTACATTTTAAACCATAACAAATTATATTCGCAATCTACCACGATATTAAATTGGTCCCAAACATGTAGTCATTACAGGTTATGTTTAAATCATTCTTACAATTCATATTTATTTGTCAATATCGTAAAAGCTAAAAACAATATCGCGTGACACTGTAAATAAATAGTTGCGTTAAGTGCAGATTCATTTGATTCAGGGAAATGAATATGATGTCAATAAAGGCTCAAATCAAGATAACGTTTTTAACCAGGCCACATAACGCTACACTGTTGCCTCATAACGCGTGATCCATGACGCTACAAATTACTCCAAAGTTTAGATTCTGTTTTTTGATGTCATTACTATTAGTACTGTAATTAAATAGCATGAAACGAATTCGGTTTACGTGGGAACTATGTAAAATTATAGGCCAAATAACGTAATCAAACATTGTAGTATCCACACAACAGAATAAGATTTACAAGGAGCTAGTGTATAATGGAAAATATCTTTTGTAGTAAAAACGTGACCCTGAAGCAGATAAGAGTAACAAGAATTGAATATTGTCTGGTCTAAACGCAAAAATCACCGTTATATGAAATTATAACTCCTATGCAATTCATGTAGAGTCTTATGTTAAAGTACTACTTGGTAATTGTGGAGCTTTAGCAACATTATCAAAGCATGATAAATTAAATGGCGTTTCTATGTTGCTCATTGTTTTATTGGTAGAAAGCTTTTTCGGCTGCATAGCAACCATCGTCAGTAACATACACTGAAAATTATAAATGTACAAAAAATACAATAATAATAATAATATATTCAATAATAATAATAATAATAATATTTAATAATTAAAAAAAAAAGTTCCTGGAAAACTCCGACAGCCCCTTTTTCCCCCCGCCCACCCCGCAACACCCCGTCACTTACCATATAATGACCTCCGTTCATCGTACTCTGCGCATTCGCCAAAAATATTCCTCAATACTCAGGTACGTAATTTTGTCGGTTTGCTCACTCTGTATTTGTTTTCTTTTATTCATTTTTCATTGTTCTTTCCTTTCTTTATTTCAACAACAACAACAACCAAAAATACACTTCTTTCGATACTGTTTCACTCAATTATTGTATACTTTCATATTATGTTTCTATTTTTATTATTGTCATTTTATGTACATTTATATTTTTCAGTGTATGTTACTGACGATGGTTGCTATGCAGCCGAAAAAGCTTTCTACGAATAAAACAATGAGCAACATAGAAACGCCATTTAATTTATCATCCTTAAAGTACTAGTTAATTTCTAAAAAATACGCGTGTGAGTACATTCAACTACCGTAAAAACATTTACCAAAGCAAACGAATATTTTACATAATTCTCAAGTTTAATTAGAATGTTGAAGGAGTGCGTCGTTCCCTCTAGTCTTAAGATTATCCAAGGCTCAGGCGTCTGATCGGTATAATTCTTCAATATTAGATATTAATGCGGACACATCATCTCATTCAACAGGATTTGAAGTTACAGGATATACAAATTGGTTTATTCCTTCAAAGCATTCATAGACCTGAAGACCATTTGTTTGAATTTCATAATCAGGTTAAGTCTTGTACTGCTTACCATTTCTTTCTGTGATTGTTTGGTATTATATCGATTAATTACGTATCTTTCAACGAAGAAATTTCGATTGTCTTTTTATCTTGTCAGTAAACATCTCCTTCACTGTACTATATGTCTTAATTATAGACAGTCTTACTACTGCAGAATTATTGGTTCACAATTCTTCCTTTATTACATTTGGTTACTATATTGCCAACGTTTCGAGGTGTGTTGACCTCTTTATCAGAGCTAATAATAACTTATAACAGATACTAAATAGTTTCTAATTAATACACATATTTAACACTCTGAACTCATTATCGATACTCTTAGTAGACATAATGTAAAATACTAAAATACAATTAGGACAATGTTAAAGTTTTTAAACATTTTCACAATTTTAAGTTATATTATTATTACTTCTATTATATGAAGGTAATCAGTTACATATCACATTAAAACCAGTTACATTTCAGTTACATATCATATTAAAATTTAAAATATTCTGAAAGGTTGACAGTTCAATCTTCTCTGTTAAGTAGTTTTTTAAAGACTATCTCATATAACCATACTGACAACTTAACAAAGTTTAACTTACCTTTTACTTTTTTAGAAAAAAGAATTAACTGTCGTAATCTCTTGTAAGAATATTACCCTATAAATTCGTATTTATGTTCTTATTTATTTTTATATAAAACACTCTGAATATAACCTTTTAAAAATATTTTCTTCTTTATCTAAAATTACCTTTATCTATGAATTGTGAACCAATAATTCTGCAGTTGTAATGATTGTCTATAATTAAGACATGTAGTACAGTGAAGGAGTGTTTTATTAATTGCGTGTCTTATTCTTATGAATTGAGTATCGTATTCTTATTCGGAATTGATGGGATGGTCCCTTGCTTGTTTCCGGAAAGAATCTTCATTTATTCTTCCCAACGTTCTCATGCGCAATTTGCAACTGCTTTTTTTTTTTGACAAAGTTTATTTATTCACTGGTATTTATAGATGTTTATTTTTCTTTGTGGGAAGTTTGCTCACAGATTCTTCAAGACACCACATTGTGTAATTATAAGACGTACCAGTTATTTCTGAATTAGCGTTAATGAGAGTAATATGGATTATTTTTACGTCTTCAATCAGTTTTGGTCGAAAATGCGTCGTGAAAAAATATTTATTTTTTAGTCTTCTTCCTCTATTTGTTAAGAAACTAATAATGTTCCCAGAGAATAAAGAGCTACGATTCCATAGACACGACGTCTCATAAAATATATTCCTCGAGAATAAACTCTATTCATTAAGGAAATATTTACTCCGAAAACACTAAGCGACTGAAACAGAAATGAAATCCGTTAGCATGGGCAGCGCAGCGCTTTTGCCTTCTGTTGTCACTCTCCCTGTCACATACGTTGCTCGCTGCCTAAGCCACGTGCTCTTCCTGCGCTTCGGCGTGACCTGTCACTTCCGAGAAGTAGAAGCCACGACGGACCTCTGGTATTAGCTCTCATATGTCGAAGTGTACCTCTGAGAATTAACGCGCAACAAACTTAAGATGGAAGGGAATGAGAAAGAAAATATTGAGGTCAAGAGTCAAGGAGTCATACGATTTATTTACAAAGTGATATATTTAGTTGCATAATACATAATACACGACATGATTTATTTGCTTCCAGAAACAAAAATAAATATACTAACTCAAATCAAGGATCGTTTGAAACCTACAAGCAATAAAATCGACTAGCTCTAATCACTTCAGTACTAGTCGATTTTATTGCTTGTAGGTTTCAAACGATCCTTGATTTGAGTTAGTATATTTATTTTTGTTATGACCATTTGATCTTATTGACAATTAGTGTTTCTTTGGAAAATAACATTCATTCTACGTCCTACATCCTCATGTAACGAAAGGCGCTAATGGTTGGCTTTCAAACTTATATTGAAATATCGAACCTAAAATTTAAGGTAAAATTTAAGATTGTAAGGTAGTGCGTGATAACTCTCCCTAAATTCATTGCCATTTTGGAACTGAGTTACACGGTACGAATGCACACAAAACAAAAATTATCACAAGAAAAGTAACGCCGTGGAAAATGAACAATAAACATAAAATAAGCATTTAATATAGTCAAAATTAAATTTAACACTATTCAACGTAGTACTTCAAAATTTATCACGGAATACGTTATAAAATATTATTTTGAATTATCTTTACTTTAATAATCATTATGGTCAAGTGCAGAATGGATAGAAGCCTATAATAGAATGATGCACTTTTATATCCAACGTGATTACTATATCCTTGGGCAATTTTTTTTCACTTTCTTTCATACGGTAAAGTGACTCCATGGAAATGCTTGTTGGGGGTGAAAGAAGAAAATTGTTTCCAGTTCTTTAAATAAAAATGGAGAAATTAAGTATTATCTCACACTTTATAATATGATGATATCATCTGAAACGTATTTCACCCATTTCGCAGGTTCCTGCATTACATCGAGGGAAATAGATGTTAACATGATACAGAGGAGAGTATTAAATGTAGTTACAAATTTCTCTTATTTGTTCAGATAGGTTTCTTTCTTTCGTTATACTAGACGTGTTAAACCATTTATGTTTACTCCACAAAATATTCAGAACTGTTTTGTCTTCTCTAAAGCACGTTTAAATAGAGCAAAAAAACCGACTATTGTAGCACGTGAAAGAGAAAGGTAGTATGACAGGAAGAGATATACATCCTTCTCTACAATTCTCGCTGTCATAACAAACACGTGACAGGGCTCTTGGGTACGTCGGGGCTCGACACATGTCGTCATTCTCAGAGCTTCCAGTTCAAAGAACCCCATCTCGAGCACGTTCGCTCTTGCATCCCACATAGTATTACTGATATATCATACTTTATGATACACATCTCCACAAGTTGAGAAGGAAATAATTTGTTGCATTGTTTCGCGTGACATGTTTTAAAATCTTAACACGTTCATATGATAACTTTTTTCAAATTGCATATGTTCTCTCTTATATATATATATATATA